>CM060958.1:96293791-96481291 GCA_030765055.1 Mantis religiosa
CGTCCAGTCGCACTAACCCATTGAGCTACCATGGCCAACATGCCGTCCTGACATTAAATTCTCCTTTTGATAGAGTCAACATGAAAAATTCAATGCCATGGCCGAGATCGGAAGCACGGATCTCCTGGTTTCCGTCCAATCGCAGTAACCCATTGAGCTACCATGGCCAACATGCCGTCCTGACATTAAATTCTCCTTTTGATAGAGTCAACATGAAAAATTCAATGCCATGGCCGGGATTTGAAGCACGGATCTCCTGGTTTCCGTCCAGTCGCACTAACCCATTGTGCTACGATGGCCAACATGCCGTCCTGACATTAAATTCTCCTTTTGATAGAGTCAACAAAAATAAAAAAATAAAATAAAATAAAATAAAATAAACTCTGCTTTCTTATGTTCCGATGCCTAGATTCTATATCGGAACCTTTTAACTATTTCTTATTTTCATTTATACATTTATTAATTATAAGAATAACTTTTAATTGTTTGCAGAAACAATAACCTAAGTGACTGCTAAACTTTGCAGTCAACTAACCTAACTATCCTAATTATTTTTTTCTTTTCTTTTGTTTCCAAGTTAGTCTCTCTCTTCAATTATATATATCTCGCTGTCAAGTCAGTCCGATTTCAGTCTATATCACCTTGTTGGTTTATTAGCTCTTCTCCTCCCAACTCATGGATATGTTCAATTTCAAAATCTCTTTATTCCTCTTCTCCTACTGGTGTTGCTTCCTCAATTGGATCTCTTCCTATGTTCATATTTCCTTCCATCTCTCGTCTTTGGAGTCTAGTTGATCGTCTTATTTGTTGAAGTGTTGCAGGTGTAGCCAATTCCATTGGTGTCGATTTCTTAGAAGTTATATATTGTTCCCAAGCTTTTGTTGAAATGATGTTTGTTATTGTGTCTAACTTATTGAACTCCTCTGCATCTCTTATTATTTCCCATGTTGTCTTTCCTTGCAGCTCTTGTCTCAAATTATCCACTTCTCGATGCTCTTGACACTCGAAAATTTGGTGTTCTGGTGTGTCCTCTATGCTGCATGCTGTACATAGACTTGTCGCTCGTCTTCCTATCCTCTTAAAGTAGGTGGCATAAGGTCCATGTCCACTAATAAAATGGATTATTCCTTTAGTCGGTTTGAAGTGGCTCATCCTTAGTCTTTCTTCTATTGTTGGAAGTAGTTCATAAACTCGACGTCCTTCCTCTATGCTGTCCCATTCGTTTTGCCATTCCTGTAATATTGTCCTTTTAATTTGCATCCTTGTCTCACATTCTACACATACTATTTCTCGTACTTTTTGCCGGTTATTCTTTCTTCTCCAGAATTCTGCACCTCTATATCTTATGATGAAGTCCATCGGCCATATCCCTAGGATTACGAATAGAGCCATCGTGGGGGTGGTCTTAGTTCCGCCTGCATACCTTAAAAGTATCTGTCTTTGTGTTCTTCTTATTAACATTTTGTTTCTTTTATTGCAAAGCCTTTGAGCCCATGTACTTGCTCCGTATCCCATAATCCCAGCTGCAATACTTGTATGATACAATTTGATGATATCAGTGGGTAATTTAAAATTCCTTTGAATCAACGACGTCAACTTTCCCATCACTTTTGAAGTTTTGTGTCTTATGTAATCAATATGCGTATTAAAAGTCAAATTCTCGTCGACAATTATACCTAAGTATTTGAAACTTTGCCTTCTTGGTATCGGTGCATTGTTTATTCTAATTACTGGGTTCCTCTTTAGTTTACCTTTCGTTACTACGTATGCTGATTTTGAGGATGCTATGGTTAGTTTTACGTCATTGCACCAGTCTTGCAAGGTCTCAGTGATATTCTTAGCCTTCTTTTCTATTTCTCTACGATTATTCCCATCTATAATTACCATCAGATCATCTGCATACGCTATAACTTCTGATGTGGAATTTAAATGTCTTAATCTCTCCAGAATCGGTTCAGTTAGTATATCCCAAAAGATAGGACCCAATATTGACCCTTGAGGGCATCCTTTATTAACATCTCTGATTAATTTCCTGCTTTCAGCTACTAATGTTACGGTTCTGTCTTTACAGTAGTCCCTCAACATATTATATAAACATCTTGGATAATCTTTGTCTCTCATAATTTTGAACAATTCTGGCCACCACAGATTATCGAATGCACCAGAAATGTCAAAGAATATATTTATGACATACTTATTGGGATTTAATTTTATGTTCTCTAATGCTTTATTTATTGCATCATCAGTTGATCTGTGCTTCCGAAATCCGTATTGAGTGTCTGTCATGCCAATCATAGTCCTAAACTCATGTATACGTTTACTTAGTAGTCTTTCTTGGATCTTTCCTATAGTGTTTAGCAAACACACTGGTCTGTATGATTTTACTTCTGTAGGATCTTTATCTTTTGCTTTTTTCAGAATTACCACATTTGCATTTTTCCAACAGTATGGTACTCTTCCTTCGTATATACACTCATTAAATAGCTCTGTAAGAATAGGAACTAGTGGTTCTTCCAACGCCAATATGATTTCTGAAGGTATTCCATCTGGTCCAGGTGATTTCCCTGTTCTACAGTCTCTGATTGCCAGTCGAACTTCTGATTTATCAAACGGATACATTAACCTCTCTCCGTTGTAGCTTCCTTTGAAGGCATCTCTTTTCTTTCTCTGATCATCGTTTTCTCCTTCCAGTATATCCAATGGTAATAGTTTGTTCAATAAATGATTTGTTGATTCTAGCCACGTTCTTGTCATTTGACCATCATCCTTTTTGAGTGTAGATATCACCTCCGGTACATTAACTTTCTCCATTACAATCTTGTATGGGATTCCCCATGCGTTATTTGATAATTTTTCTTCGACGAACTTGTCCCAGGAGTTTTGTCTGGATTCCTCTAGAGTTATCTTATATTTTTCTTTTATTCTTCTAAAGATATTTAGATTCCTCTCTCTTTCTTCTGAGATGACTGTTCTCTGATATATTCTTCTTGCTTTCCTTAATTTACTTCTTAACTTTTGAAGTTTTTCGTTCCATACATTCCGTTCATTAATCTTTGGTCTTATCCTTAATAACGTTTTCTTCATAACATTTTGCACACTTTCTGTGATTTTCTTCGCCTTAGTGTCAATGTTATCATCATCTAGGATTGCCGGTAATCTAAATTCTTGGATAAGCTTCTGTTTATCTATATTTTTAACTATGTATCTAGTTGGTCCAGTATGTAATGGTACTTCATTTTTCATCCTTACTACATAGTCAAATAATATTAGATTGTGGTCGCTAGAAGTCTGTTGTTGTGTCACCTTCCAGTTTATTATTTTAGATACAATATATCCTCTAGCTAAGGTAACATCTATGTTTTCTTCTGCTCCAGCTCTTCCTTGAAACGTATAAGGATTATTTCTTTGATTCAAGACCTCCAAACCATATTCTTGGATTAGTTCTTCCATTTTGTCTCCATTTTCGTCAGGATTTTTACTTCCCCATAGAACTGATTTTGCATTGGCATCTAGTGTTATTAATATTGGCTCCCTGTTGTATTGGTCCAGAATTTCTCTAGTCTTTTCCAAGTGCAGTTCTATATTGTCTTTATATTGATAATATTGATTTATCAGAATATTGGTTTTACCTCTCTAGGTCATTTCTAGACAACATAGCCATTCATCATTGTGTTGCGCTATTTTAACTATTTGTATTTGTTTGTTAAATACAATAATGATAGCTTGAGGACTTGTACCTGTTGTTATAATTCTACTACTAATTGGCATATGTACCACTTTTCCTCGCAAGGTATACGGTTCTTGTATACAAAGGATATCTATTTTTTGCTCTTCTGCCAATTTACGTAGTTCCATCATGACCATTTTACTACGCTTAGCGTTAACTTGTCCAAATCTTATTAGAGATGTTTCATTAAAGTTGCATTGTTGATTATCATTATTATGATTATTAGCCATAATTTGTTCTTGATATGATTCTTTCCCTCAGCATTGCATATGTTGGACATTGTCGTTTCTCTTCTTTGTTCTCTGTGCAAATCTTCTTTCTTAGGCTACATGGTATGCATTTCCTCTGTTGCTCTTTCTTATCACAGTCCTTTCTGTCATGCCCTTCCTCCCCACAATGAGCACATTTGCTATGTTCACTTTTGCAAAACTTAGCTACGTGTCCAAGATCCTGACATTTGAGGCATCTAGGGTCTGTTATGAAGTCCTTTACGCTAACCGATTGAAAGCCAATATATAGTCTTCCTAACATTACAATGCGCCTTCTTAACAATGGTTCGACCTCCATGACATGGTGAACTGTTGCCTTATTTCTTGGTCCCGTTTCGAATCTTAAGTTAACTTTACTGTCGAAGTCTTCCCAAGACATATCATCAAAGTTTTGTAAATACATATTTCGTTTTATTTCCTCCTCTTTCACTCCAGCTAGTACATCGTAAATTATTACTAGAGGATTTCTCCTTTTAGGTTCTTCCATCTTTAGGTCTTTCTCCTTCAAATTTTTACTATTCATTATCTTTTGAATATCCTCCTTAGTTTCGGTTTCCACTATTAATGTCCTTTCTGTAGCCTTTATGAAGCTAATCTTTATTTTCTCCTGAGCTGGCTTTAAGTTCTTGCTTACTATTTCCTGAACTTCTTTAGTTGTTTTTCCTTTTGCAGATGAGATAAATAAAGTATGTTTTTGTTTTCTTGCAGTTTTTTCTATTTTTTCTATATTCTCAACTGTCTTCGCTTTTTGTAATACTTGTGAGAAACTTGCAGCCAAAGGTTGTATTGCTGTTGTTTCTTTGCGAATGGCTAATTCCGCTCTCTATTTAATATTTTCTTCCTTTAACTTATCAAATTTCCCAAAAATATTTGCCAAGTTACTAAATATCGCTTTCTTTCCATTCACAGACATTTTGTCGGCATCTACTATTGAATTCATTTCTTGAATTATCTTTGTTATGTCGTGTTCAGATGGATATTTATATACTGCATCATCTACAGTAATTTCAATACCTTTAGCTTCTTTGTCATGTCCGGCTATTTCTTTCGAGGTCATGGCGGCATCCGGAGATCTTACCAACGACCTCTTGGGGGTGAAGATTTCTTTTTCAATTGCATCCTGTGACTTACTGAATTTCCCTCTGTCCATTTTTTTTAAGCTCCTCTCGGCCTATAGAGTACAAAACTCACTCTATAGCTCAGGGTCGGGGACGTGAACCCGGGAGCAAGTCCTGACAGCCACCTACAGTCGCGTACACACGCAAGACACTGTAGATGTAATCTCACACTAGTCACCTTGACAGGGGGTTAACTGTCAAAACTTCCGACCCCTGATAGAGTCAACATGAAAAATTCAATGACATGGCCGGGATTTGAAGCACGGATCTCCTGGTTTCCGTCCAATCGCAGTAACCCATTGAGCTACCATGGCCAACATGCCGTCCTGACATTAAATTCTCCTTTTGATAGAGTCAACATGAAAAATTCAATGCCATGGCCGGGATTTGAAGCACGGATCTCCTGGTTTCCGTCCAGTCGCACTAACCCATTGAGCTACCATGGCCAACATGCCGTCCTGACATTAAATTCTCCTTTTGATAGACAGAGTCAACATGAAAAATTCAATGCCATGGCCGGGATTTGAAGCACGGATCTCCTGGTTTCCGTCCAGTCGCACTAACCCATTGAGCTACCATGGCCAACATGCCATCCTGACATTAAATTCTCCTTTTGATAGAGTCAACATGAAAAATTCAATGCCATGGCCGGGATTTGAAGCACGGATCTCCTGGTTTCCGTTCAATCGCACTAACCCATTGAGCTACCGTGGCCAACATGCCGTCCTGACATTAAATGCTCCTTTTGATAGAGTCAACATGAAAAATTCAATGCCATGGCCGGGATTTGAAGCACGGATCTCCTGGTTTCCGTCCAATCGCAGTAACCCATTGAGCTACCATGGCCAACATGTCGTTCTAACATTAAATTCTCCTTTTGATAGAGTCAACATGGACGGAACCAGGAGATCTGTGGTTCAAATCCCGGCCATGGCATTGAATTTTTCATGTTGACTCTATCAATCTCCTCATTTGTTAATTTACAACATATCAGTTCAGTGATTTCTAGTATCTATTTTTAGAATCACTTAACACGCCCTTTTACCGAACAAGTTACATATTTGTACAAATAAATAAAGCAACGTTTTTTATCTTTAGTATCGTAACTTATATACTAATTCGATTCTGTTTTGTTTTGCTGTTTCTTGTTGGCTGAATATATCGCTTGCAGTGGAAAATGAGCAGCGTTTATTTTACATAGATATTCTTTGCAATAACAACTATTTTCTACTCCACAGTACACTGAAGACACGTTATTTTGTAATTACACTGTGGTTATGTTTAGGTGGACTTTTAAATCGTTTAGTAATTTAATAAATTAAGGAAACGTAGAGTCAGACTGAAAGGCTCAATGCCATAGCCGGGGTTTGAACCACGGATCTTCTGGTTTCCGTGCAACCGCTCTAACCATTGAGCTATTATGGCCAACGTGCCGAGTTGTCAGTTGGAGAATTTAATGTCATATCGGCACGTTGGCCATAGTAGCTCAATGGTTAGAGCGGCTGGACGGAGATCAGAAGATCCGTGGTTCAAACCCCAGCTATGGCATTGAATTTTTCAGTTTGACTCTACGTTTCCACAATTTAGCCTACACAAGGCCCGTGTGAAAGAACAATTAATTACTAAATTAAGTTAGAAGGGCGTCCACCAGAAAGATTTGGTATTTTCTCCCTTTATAATATTAATATAATGAATTATTTTACCGTTTTCTTCAACATTTAATGGTTTTGGCAAATAATTAAAGAACAAGACACAAATACAGCTTTCTAATAATGTTATATTTCGCGATAATGACCTTTTAGTTTATCAATCATTAGCTAGTTTGTGAAAGATATATTTGCACATGACATTTCACAGAAAATACACTGTCGGAACATTAAGAAGCCAGTGTATTTGTGGGTATATTTAAAATATAATTCGGGAAAATAAAAATCCATCTTCCGAAGATGCAAACATAATCAAGAAAATCCAACGCGTTTATATCAATACGTTTTCAATGTTTTAAATTTTCTCAAAACTAGCTGTAATACCTTTGAATAAAATAGCAGATATTTAAAATATTATACAACAAAAGGTATTTTATTCAAATTTCTGGGCATGCCTTTAAAATTCTATTTGCCATAACTTAATTTTGTTTATCCAAATTGTAAAGTTTAGCTTAATAATATTTATTAACCTACTGAAGTATCACTTTAATATTAAGTATGGATAAAATTTCACTTTAAGCACTGTATAAATAAAAGACAATCACTAGATCTACATTTACAACGTTTCCCTAGAAACGACTATACTCGCGAAATTTAACAAACCTTCCACTCGTGGATTATAATAAGTCTTGATTCACTACTATTATAAATATCCTGCAAACTGTGAGAATTAAACAAAATGGTAGTACACAAGTGTTATAATGGTCTAACTATGCAATGTATACCAATTTATCAATTTTCAAGATATATTTTGTTCTTGTTTTAACTTATCCATCAATATGTTAATTTTATTTTTCCCGTATTATTTTAAAGATAATTCTGTCACTTAGACAATCAGTTTTAAAACATTTGATTATCACTTAAAGTCTACTGTATTCCCATATTTCCTTGTACCTTCATTTGCTTATCTCTTTGACATACAAAGAGAACGGAATTTCAAAGACATTTCCTAGACAACCAGTTTTAAAACATTTGACTATCACTTAAAGTCTACTGTACTCCCATATTCCCTTTTGCCATCATTTTTTATCTCTTGGACATGCAAAGAGGATGGAATTTCAAAGACGTCACCTAGACAACCAGTTTTAAAACATTTGACTATCACTTAAAGTCTACTGTACTCCCATATTCCCTTTTGCCATCATTTTTTATATCTTGGACATGCAAAGAGGATGGAATTTCAAAGACGTCACCTAGACAACCAGTTTTAAAACATTTGATTATCACTTCAAGTCTACTGTATTATTTTATCTACACGATTTCTTAAATTGTTTGTGTCGGTTAAGACGTAGGAAATAGTGGAATAAGTTTTTCCTAAGATTCATTGCTAGAAAAGAGATGCTTGTTGTATTTTTTATGATGAACATATCCGAAAGGGTATTGTAGTAAATAAAGAGTAGCAAGTATTGACTATGCTAGAGTGTCAGACTAGAATGAATGAATCGCCTCATTGCTTAGCGTCCCCTATAAAGGTCATCCAGATAAGAGAACTGCTTCCACCATCATTCCTTTTGAAACTCTTTGCCAGAGGTTTGGGGAACTGGTCTCAAAACATCGGCCGGATGTGGGATGCCAGGAGGGGAGCAGGCTCTTCCTGCCCTCTGGACCACGTACATTACCTGCCACCTGTCGGCAGCAGCGCGTACTAGCTAGTGGAGACCCAGCGCGAGATGCCGTGACGTATCGGACACGCTAGCTCTCTGTTTAGCGCGCCACATTTGAACTGCTACTATTCAAATTCAAATTTTATTAATGCCACACAATGGTTTCTGAACACTGAAATACGAGGGCTTTTCAATAGACAATGATCATAAGTTTTTTAAGGTCATAATTTTTCGCAATAAAATTCAAACTTATATTCTGTTGGCTTAATGTGAAACAAACACGCCGTAGTAGTTTCATTGTTGGTACTCCTGGTTCCCGCCTGTGAGAACCAGGCAAATTCAGACATTTTCGGTATCGTCTACCGCTGCAATGGAGGTAACACGCGAGGAGCAATATGCAGCCTTGAAATTCTGCCTTTGTTTCAACAAGTCTTCAGTTGAGGCCCATACAATATTACAGGATGCCTAAGGAGTGTCAGATCTTCCGTACAACAAAGCTCGAAGGTGGTTTAAAATGTTTAAAGAGGGGAGACAACCAATTTCAAAGGAAGGTGAACCCTGTGCTTCAGTTACTGATCTTACGGAAGAAAACATCAACACTGCTGCTGCCATTGTGAGAGAGGAACGACAATTACCTTAAGATCACTTTCTGAAATACTGAACATGTCATTGGGTGCCACCCACACATTGGTGACAAAAACATTACACATGAGAGGTGTTTGTGCGCGATGGGTTCCAAGACTGTTGATTCTCGAACAAAAGGACATTCGCATGTAGGTCTGCAGGCAGTTAAAGTTTATGTTAGAGGAAGATCCAAAGTTTCTTTCAAACGTAATCACTGCTGACGAAACTTGGCTACATCATTTTGATCGTGAGAGCAAACAGCAAAGCTCAGTGTGGAAATCACCTTCATCACCAACCCCCAAAAAAGCAAAAGTGGTTGCTTCTGCTGGGAAAGTTCTGGTCATCTCATTCTTTGATATTCATGGAATGATTTATCAAAATGTACCTGCACACAAGGATGTCCTGAAAACATTGCAAGTCCATATCAGGCGCAAAAGACCACATTTCCGTGAAGCAGGCTGGATGCTGCACCAAGACAGTGCGCGGCCGCATATTGCCAATCTTGTCGCTGAATATCTTGCAAAAATCAACATGAAGTACATCCCACACCCTTCCTATAGTCCGGATTTAGCTCCATGTGACTTTTTTCTATTTCATAACTTGAAGAAACGCCTTCGTGGGAGGCATTATACATCATTAGAAGCAGTGGTGAAGGCTGCGGAGGCGATTTTGAAGGAGCTCTCAGAAACTGGTTTCCAGCATGTCTTTGAAGACTGGCAGAAACGCTGGAACAAGTGTATCACATTCAGGGGAGACTATTTTGAGAAGGACCATCAAAATTATGAGGATGAGTAAAGGTGCGTTGTCAAAAAAAGTTGTGATCATGCTTTATTGAAGAACAGCCCTCGTATAAAGCTTCGATGAGAGTCTCTTACCTATTGTCCCTGGTCTTCACTTGGTTACTTCATGTGTCGCTATTCAGGAAAGTCGTACAGTCTCCAACAAATTAAATACCATATTTCAGAAAGTTTTTTCAGATACACACAAGAACTTATCACAGAGTTAATCAAGTTTGTCTTTAACCTTATTTTAATTCTTGATACCTGACATGTCTTCGTCTGTTGAGTCATTATCACTGTCATCCTCGTCACTGTTTCCAACCCATTGTCTTCAATTATAATTATTTCGGTTTTTCTTCGTTAGTACATCTTTTTCCTAATAATTCTGAATTATTTCATCTACATGATGGCACATCTTTTTCCATTACATTTGCTGATTTAATCAAATCATTGGTAGAACATTTCAACGTCTTTTGTTTTAAAGGTTACATTTCTGCAAGCAACACAGTGTGGCATCTACATATACGAGGGTGGTCTGAAAACTTTCCGACCTAATAAAGATACAAGACATTTATCAGATATTTTAGTTTTTTATTTTTCAACATAGTCTCCTTGTAACTCTACACACTTCTCCAGCGACGCTGTCATCTCTGTAACCCGTCCAAATAGTATTCGGCGTTTTTCTCTGTGAAATAATTGTTCACGACGGTGATTGCTTCTTCATCTGACCGAGAATCTCTGTCCTCCGAGTGCAATTTTTAGATGAGGGAACAAAAAGAAGTCCCTTGGAGGTAGATCTGGTGAGTCAAGCAGTTCAAACCGTAATTCGTGAATTTTCGCCATTGCAACCGCTGAGGTGTGAGACGGTGCGTTGTTTTGGTGAAACAGGATTTTCTTCTTCTGTAAATGTGGCCGTTTTCCCGCAAGTTCTACCTTCAGCTTGTCAAGTAATGATGCGAGTATGCTCCTGTAATGGTGTTTCCTTTTTGAAGATAATCGATTAAAATAACTCCATGACTATCCCAAAAAAAGTCGCCATCACTTTCCCAGCCGAAAATAAAACAGTGTTTTTTCCTTTCTTTGGAGCCGGTTCCCCTTTGCAGTCCACTGTATGGACTGTATTTTTGTTTCGGGCGTATAATGGTGTTTCCAAGTTTTATCTAGAGTAATTAATCAGTGCCAAAACTCGGATTTATTGCGCCTAAACTGCGCCAACAGAGCGTTGGAAATGTTCATACGAACACGTGTTTGTTCTAACGTGAGCAAAAGCGACACCCAACGCGCGGACAGCTTTCTCATGTCTAAATGTTGATTTAATATGTCACAAACACGTTCTTTTGACATGTTCATAGCCTCTGCCATCTCTCTCACTTTAATTCGGCGGTTGTCTAGCACCATTTGGTGAACTTTGGCGATGTTTTCGTAGGTAGTTGCAGTTTTTGGACGTACCGAACTTTCATCGTCTCCCAAACTCTTACGGCCACGTTTAAATTCACCTGCCCAAAATTTCACTGTGGTAAATGATGGTGCAGAGTCCCCATGCACAGAATCCAAGTCATCTTTTATTTGTGTAGGCGTATTGCCTTTCAAAAACAAATGTTTAATGACAGCTCGATACTTGATTTTGTCCATTATCATAAAAATACTTACATCAACTCACTCAAACGACTGTTACATAACAACTGAGCGTCTAAAATGTCTGAAATTGTGATGAGTAACTGCCAATAGAATAACAACGATATTTACTAGCTTTTGTTTACAAGTGCTGCCATCTTCATGTTGAGATCGGAAACTTTTCAGACCACCCTCGTATCTTCTTCAAGAACTTGACGTTGGAGGCTGAACTACTTGTGTATTATGGTAAGCGGTATTTTCTATTGCTAGCGCCGTGTTAATGGGTAAATTTGGAATTAACATTATGCGGAACCATTTTACATAATTTTCACTACTCATTTCTTTATGAAGAGTTAATATGGGTATGACTGTCACAGTACTTTACATTTATTTGTACTCGGAGGGCGCCTGGCGTTTTTATTTCCTCCAACGTTAAGTCATATCGGACGATGAATGGAATGGGTAAAATGATGCTCAAATGAACCCGAAGTCCATAGAGTTTAGAGATACCCGACATTAGTCTTTCAGGATAAGGGAAAACCCCGGAAAAAGCTTGATCCAGGTAACTCACCCTGACCGTGATTCGAACTCCGGACCTCTTGAACTTGAGGTAGACATACGACAACCATGCTACCATGCAGGGGGGAGGGTGGCGTGGTTCTTACGGCATATTGCATCAAGTAACAGGAGCGATACGTTGGAGAGTACAGGAGTTGGAAGGAGACAGAAGAGAAAGAAGGTTAGAGCTGGGCTCGCTGACTGTTCTATGGGTGAAGGTCAGTGTTCTTGAACCATTACTTATAGTCGCAGATTCTTAGAGAATTTTGACTTCGTCAGAATAGATTTAAATGCATATGCTATGTTCAATGTTCTAATTCTATGAAATACACTGTAGTTAATAAGCAAAATCACAAGGTATACACACAGAGCGCATAATGTTAATATGTTATTTTGATAAAATGTTACATTACACGATTCTCTTGATATGAGATTATACGAGGGTCCTTCAATAGATAACCGAACTAATTTAATTGTATTAAATAAACCGCCCTGGAGTGCCATGGCTGCTAGTGGTGGAAAGGTGAATCCTTCCTCTAGCAGTGCTGTGAGTGCCAGTCATGCAGAGTTAATCAGTTGGGAGTTAGAGCACGATACGGGAGGTCGTATTTACTGCAACCACCATGGAAATGAAACTGCAGCAACGGGCATCAATAAGGTTTTGTGTTCTGTTAGACAAAACTCCTACAGAAACCTTAGGAATGGTGCAGCAAGTATACAAGGACCAAGCTTTAGACAAAACACAAGTGTTTGAGTGGTATAAACGTTTCAAAGGGGGCCATGAAGATCTTCAAGATTCTTTGCGCCCTGGAAGACCCGTAAAAACAAAAACGGAAGTCAACATTAACACAATTGACGCAATTGTGCGAGAAGATTGTCGTATAACAATTTCGAAAGTTGGTGACATAATGCAGTTGTCTGTTGGAACTGCAGACGACATAATTCGCAATGATCTTGGCCATCGAAAAGTTGCAGCGAAATGGATACCTCTCGTGCCGAAGGACTAAAGGAAGGCTCACCGCGTCATGATGTGTCAAGAATGGCTCGGAAGGTTACGACAGAAGCCAGACTTTCTGAATAGGGTCATCACTTGTGACGAGAGTTGGTTCCACCGTTACGACCCGTTAACAAAACAGGAGAGTTCGCAGTGGAAACATTCATCGAGCCCTAGGCCTAAGACAGGAGAGGTCATGCATCTCGTATTCTTTGACAAACTATGATCATGTTTTAGCTAATCAATGCACAGGAACTGCTGCTTACTATTTTGATGTACTAAAGGGGCCACTGAGGAAAAAAATCACCAGAAAGCGACCAGATCTCGCAAGGAGAGGATAGATCTTACATCCGGATAATGCCGCTGCTCATCGACCTCGTGTAACTTAAGATGTCATCGCAGAAACAGGCATTGAGATCATGCCTCATCCACTTTATTCTCCGGATCTCGCACCGTGCGATTTTCACCTCTTCCCTAAAGTGAAACAGGAGCTTTGTGGTCGCCATTTTCAAAGTGATAAGAAGTTGAACAATGTTGTCATGGGTATCCTGAACAGACTGTTCCAAAATGGGTCAATGAGTGTTTCCAACAATGGGTAAATCATTGGAATAATTGTATTTCATCAGAGGGAGAACACTTCGAAAGTGTGTAAGTAAATGTTCGTGAATAAAGCCATTATGTGTTAATTAAAAAATTAGTTCGGTCATTTATTGAAGGACCCCCTTCTTTTCGAGTGGAGGAAAACTCCATTTACGGAGCCCCACTGTGTTGGAAGGCACAATGAGGACTGTGGGGCTCGCCTGTCCTTGGCAATACTCACTAAAACACCTCCACCGGATAATGAAAGGATAATGATTTGTGAATATCGTGGCTTAGTGCGGTCCCGCATAGCACCCGCGTTAGTATGTGAGAGATGGGATGCTGGCACCCAATGGGTGCGAGCGCGTGGAAGGTATTACTAGGCTACATATATGAAACCTGACTGCAGCTTAGGGGTTAGAAGGTGGTAATGGGTAAGGACAGGTACCGGATTATTAGTGTCTTGCTTTCCAGCGTACGTGGCAAGACTTGATGTCTTCCACGTACAATTGGCTGATGGTCCTGCGCTGGTTCTCTGATGGTTCACGCGGAAGGAGGGTTGAGCTCACAGAGTTCCTGAGAAGCCCCCTGACGTTCGTAGTGAGCTCGTCCAGCTTCCGGTGTATGGATTGGTGCTGTGTGGTGATGTGAGTTGTCTGCGTAGTCTGGAGCTCTCTTAGGAGGTCCTCTAGGGCGGCCAGCTTGGCCGTTATGGCCAGGAGCTCCGAATGAAGATCCTGAATGGCCTCCCCCAGGCCCCGGAATTGCTCCCTGAGCTGCTCCTGGCTGGTGGTGTAGTCTGGTGTTGCCGGCTGTTGATGTTGAGTTTGATGAGGCTTAGCGCTCAGCTGCTGCTGAGTGGTTGGCGGCGCTGGTGTGACAGGCGATGCCTTCCTGCTGGGATGCAGGGGGCATAGAGCCTGTCCGGTGAAATGGCTGTGCCCTCTACAGGAGGCATAGTAGTGGCGGCGTCGGCGGAGGTCGTGTTCTGTGCAGACCGATGTGAGGCTGGAAGCACCACAGTAGTGGCACTTCGGCTCGGGTGCAAGCCGTAGGCACAGCAGAGGCGGCATGGAGCTTGACGGTCTTGTCGGCTGACTTCGGTGCGCAGCACCTGCCCTAATAAGAGCAGGCCGTTAGCTAAAGCAGCTTCCAGTTCCGCGTGGCTGGCTAGCTCCACCCGGACGGGTGGTGTCGGACCTCGGGCTGAGGTGATGCGTGTGGCCCTTATTGCTGACGGTCACTGCTGCTGCGCTGCAGCAAGCACGTATCGTGCTTGCAGGTCCCGAGGCGCTCCCATTATCACTGCTCGTGCGGCGGTGCAGTGGTTGAGGCGGCGTTGGCTGGCTGGCTGGCTAGCGCATACAACTGGCCTGCTCCCGGCTGGGTAGCAGGTCCGGGTTTTGGCTGCGGTGTTGCAGGACGTTCCTCCTCGGCTGGCTGTGCGGCGGCGATGACTGCTGGTTTCTTCGTTCCTCGCTTGACACGACCCATGTTGCTGCTCTGAAGGTTCGAGGAGCGAAGGACCCTCGTACATCATTCTTATACGACTTTTTTTGCAGAACAAATAATCTTTTCATTAGTGCTTTAGTCCAGATCTCTATCCACACGAGGGGTACTGTTTATATTTTGAGCCTTGGCAGCCCTGCATGTTGTAGGTGACGTGTGATGTGTTCATGGAACGTTTGACATAAGTTGACCATAATCTACTTCATAAATTTTGTCAATAGAGCGTCATTTGTGTCTTTTAACATTAACTTGAAAATTTTATCTCAACAAAAACATGAAATGAACTCGTGAATATGCTCTTAAAATAATTTATTACGACTTACGACGTGGATTATCAAGACAAGAGAGCATCGATTAACTAACTACCACATTTGGTGACGAAGCTACATCCTTTGCCACTGTAAAACGCTGGTATAACGAATTTAATCGTGGCCGCCGTTCGCTCAATGATGACGTTCGTGTAGGTCGTCCAAATTCAGTTGTGCCAGAAAATATTGATGCTTGCAAAAAATAATAATGCAATATCGTTGTGTGACATATTGTGAGATTGAGGCAACCTTAGGCATTTAGTTCCACCACCGTATATAAAGTACGAGGTGCGTTCAAGTTGTAACACCGCCTGTTTCTTTTTATCAGGACTGGGGCCAGATAGGAACTTCTCTTAAAATACACGTGGACTCTTTGTGAATGAGTGACAGAGATGGCAGCACTGTACAGTGATTAGAACTCTAGTGGCAGCGACGAGAGTTAGGACTGTTTGATACTTAAAATGGCGACGTTTTCATTGCAAGAACATCGTGTAATCGACGAATGTCTTCTCCATTTTCGTGGTGTGACACTTGTTGAAATTCATCGCTAGTTGAGTGAGGCATGTGGTGATGGTACCATGGATGTGTCTAATGTACGTTCCTGGATGCGACAGTTCAATGAAGGCAGAACATCGTGTGACAACAAACCAAGACAGTGATGGCCTCGCACCAGCCGGTCTGACGACATGATCCAGCGAGTGAATAACGTTGTTTTGGAGGATCGCCGATTGAGTGTTGCAGATATCGCCTCCAAAATTGACATTTCCGTGAGATCTGTGTACACAAGCCTGCATTAAGATCTGAAGCTGCGAAAAGTGTCTATCTTCCAGGTGGGTGCCATGAATTCTGACGGATGATCACAGGGCTGTGCGCGTGGCAAATTGTCAGGCGAGCTTGACATGTGATGACGGCATGAATGGAACATCGATCACACGCTGTTCTTGCAATGAAAATGTCGCCATTTTAAGTATCAAAAACAGTCCTAACTCTCGCCGCTGTCACTAGAGTTCTATGCACTGTACAGTGGTACCATCTCTGTCACGTATTCAAAAAGAACAAAGGGACGTGTTATAACTTGAACGCACCTTGTATTGCTTGAATATCTAGCCGTGACAAAGTTTTGCTCTCATTGGAACCTACATAATTTGACGCAATCTCAAAAAGATGCTCGTGTCCATGGTGTACAAAAATGATCAAGATATACAATGCTGGTGCTTCAAAACACGTATATAAGATTGTAACAGGTGACGAATAATGGATGTATGAGTGTGAGCCGGAACATAAACAGCAGTCGACTGTATGGGTGTTTCAAGATGAAGCAATCTAACAAATGTTCACACTCGAAGAACTTCGAAGCAAATGATCGCTTGCTATTCCATTAAAACTGGCCATGTGGCAACAGTGCCTTTAGAGAAACGCAAAGCGGTCAATGCCGAATGGCACACAACCATTTATTTGTCGGAAGTCTTCGGTGAAGTAAGAAAAACCAACAAGAACCGTAGGATCTAGATATTGCGAGCATACATTCATCTCGTCGAACAACGGAGTAAGTATTTGAAGGCTCAAAAACTCGAATTAATAGGTCGTCCGCCATACAGTCCTGATTTGGCATCCAAATACTTCTTTTTGTTCCCGAACATCAAGAATAAATTGCAGACAACGATTTTCTTCAGCAGAAGCAGTTATGCCTTCAAAAACTATCATTTTGAGGTCTCTCAAGTAAATGAAAAAGGTGCTGTTATTGTAGGTCTGCAACTACAATGCTATTTATTCTAGTAGGACATTAGCAAGAGAAGTTGGTGTAGCCCAACCTACAGCTGTGTGTACATTGCAGCGATTTAGAAAAATTGGTGTTAATGCAAGTGTTTCTCGATCTAGAAGACCTCGAGTAACATCATATAGGCAACATCAGTTCATGTGTGTACAGAGTATACATCAGAAAACTCGTGGAGCCCCTGAAATTCGCGAAGAAGTTAAAATTATGCGAACAGTTCCAATCCCTGTCTCAACCGTGTACATCGTCTTTGTAAACAAAGTTTAAGGTGGGGCATAGCGGCCAAGAAAGCTATATTACGCAAACAAAATAAGGCGAAAAATTAGAATGACACAGCAACATAAAGACTGGAGTGTTCAGCAATGGCCAAGTGTTACTCGTTCACGAACGAGTCTCAGTTTCAAGCAGCAGTAGCAGCTGTGGCGTTGTTGAACAATGAACGTCCTCTCAGAGGAGAGGCCTTCGACATTTTGCCATTTCGGGACCTTGTCCCTTACTGGCATTGTGGGTGTATTTAATGAAATAACGGTGGGTAGATGATGGTGAAATAGGTAACGATTTTTTGTTTATTGGAGAGTGGTGATTGGATTTATTGGGACTAGAGTTAGTTCTGTAGTGGCTTATGGCGGGGCTAGCACTAGTCTGAGTCGCTTATAGGTTTAGCCATATTCCCCCAGGCCTCGGATAAAGGCCGTTGAAGCTGGAAGGGAGTTTGTTATAAAAACTGTAGGATAAGGTAAGGATGTAGGAAGGAATGATCAGAATGGATGTTATCATTTGGGATGCACCAATCGGAAGCTGTTGCTATCCGAATGTAACGGTTCTGTAGGACTTGGAGTTTGTGGAGATGGGATTTTGCTGCAGACTGTACATGCGTACGTTAGTGCAGGGCGGAGAATTTTCTTAAAGATGAGCAATTTTTTGTGCAGTCTCATTGGCGATTTCCTATTGTACAGAGGGTACAGCATAGCCATCTTTCTGGACACTCTGTTTGCCACAGTGCTGATGTGTTTTTTCCACGTCAGAGGCCAATCCAGGGTTACCCGAGGTATGTAGCCTCCGTTGACCATTATACTTCTTCTCCAGCCAGGCGGAGACTGGGTACATCTTGCTGGGTACGGCGGGTGAATGCGACAGCCTGAGATTTGGTTGCGTTTATCTTTAGACGCCAGATGACGAACCAGGTAGATAACATATCATCGTAGCGTTGAGCCTTGCGTACTGCATTGTCATAGTGTTTAGACGTTGCTGTTAATGCAGCTCAGTTTCAAGTGTTTAGAAGCCAGCTTAGAAAGTTTGTTGGTCCTCTTCATGAAGAACGTATGAAGAGTCAAAGTGTCATGCCAAAGTATGCTGGAGAGTCGGTTTTGATGTGGGGATATTTTGCAGGAGATGTGGTGATCTAGTGAGAATTACTGAATCATTAAAGAAGATGGAATATCAAAGATACTGATAAAAATGTTGTTCTGCCTGGCAAGAGACTTATTGGTCGTGGATTTACTCAACAGCATGTCAATGAACCGATACGTGCTTCTACGAGGGCTGATCAACAATGATTGAGTCTAATTTTTCTTCACAGATGTTTATTACTGCAATTCAATGTTTACATGATCTTTTTCATTGTAGTCCCCTGCTTCTTCAATGCACTTTTATAGCATCTCTGCCAGTCGTTGAACACGTGCTGCAGACCATTCTTTTGTCAGGTCCTTGAGAATCGCCTCAATTTTCCTGAGCACTGCCTCAGAGTTATCAAATCAAATACCCCTAAGCTTTGCCTTTAATGATGGGAATAGAAAAAGTCACAGGGTGCAAGATTGGTACTATAAGACGGATGTGGTATACAGGTAATGTTGAATCGAGCCAGAAACTGCATGACTTGATTTGCGACGTGAGGCCGTGCATTGTCATGATGAAGTCGCCACCCAGTCCGAGAAAGCTCTGGTCGTTTCTTTGCAATGTGCTTCCTCAGTGTAGTCTATACTGACGTGTAGTATGCTGCTGTAACAGTAGTGTGAGGGGGAACTGCACTCCATTAGAGTCAAAGATGTGATCACCATCACTTTCTCTGCAGGTGGAACAACTTTTGCCTTTTTTGGCGTTTGAGAAGCTGGAGATTTCCACACTGTGCTGGCTTGTTTTCCTTCAGGATCATAATGATTCAGCCATGACTCATCACCGGTGATAATCGAAGCTTAGGGGTATTCGATTTGAGAACTCTGAAGCAGTGCTCAAGAAAAGTGAGGCGATTCTCAAGGAGCTGACAAAGAATGGTCTGCAGCACGTGTTCAAGGACCGACAGAGACACCATAAAAAGTGCATTGAAGTAGAAGGGGACTACTTTGAAAAAGATCATGTAAACATTGAATTACAGTAATAAACAGCTATAAAAAAGTCTCAATGTTAGTTGATCAGCCCTCGTAAGTTGTACGGAGGATATGCCAATAGAAAAGAGCAATGTCGGGCACTGGAAAATACAATTTCGCCAAGTCAATCACCTGATTTACATCCCATTGAACTCTTATGGGACGAACTTGACAGGGAAGTGAGAAAACTGAGGTCATTATAATGTTGACGGTCTTGTAGAATAATTTACAGACGTGTTGGAGTTCAATAGACAATCTTATCTCAATAATGGCAGTAGTTGCAAGTGGTCCTGAGGGTAAAGGGTGGATAATTTGAAGAGGCTAAAATCTACCCACATTGTACTGTACTTAAAACCGGAGATATTAATTTTATTGGTCTTTTTAAATTTTACAACGTGTTTGTACACTGACATAAAGTATTTAGCTTTTTCCATAAGTGATCGAGAACTTTTGACAGGTACTGTATATTTTATTTTATCTCCATCTGTATTCACTTCCCGTTGCCTCTGTTTTTCTCAACAGCTTCGTTCATATTACTTTATTGTCATCATACACTTCACTAATCTTCTCTGATTTCATTCCACTATAGCCCCACTTTCACTCCCCCCAGGGACCTACTGCGGTAGGTACGGGTATTGGCGATCACGGGGTCCCGAGCTAAATCTCTCGATTGGGTTCCTCTGCGAGGCGAGTGTTCTTTCAAGCGCCCAAAACCGTGGTACACTTCTGTGTTTGACCCTAACCTGTTGAAATTGCAACACAAACTAGCGACATAAACGGGGAAGTAATATACAATAGAACAATTACACCCAAATCACACCCAAAGCAACAGAACAGTGAGCACATCTACTAAGTTCAGTCCTATGAAGAATGTTCCAGCCAAGTCACCACAGGAAGCATCTACCTCAAGAATATGTGTACTAGTAATATATAATGCATCGCCCAGAAAGTTCAAGGGCTCATATGAAAGAACTGACTTCCTCAGGGTAAATAAGAAGGCTAGTACCAAGCAAAAGGAGCGTAAAAGTCCACGAACCATCTCCTCCAACAACATCTTCTGAGGAATCATCTAGAGAGGACTCAGATCGGCGGCCCTCATCTTCGCCGATCGCAGTTTCCGATCGTTTCGAGCGATTCGAATCAGAATTATCAGTAGGAAAGCGGTCCTCCTCCATTGAGTTGTGGAGCAAGATAATCCTGTTCTCACTGCCCAAACGATAGCGAGGAAAAGTCAGGATAAACCTACTGAAAATGCTAGCCCAGCCCCTAAGAAAAGGAACAAATTGATTCGACCACCACTGGACAGGTAGTTGTTTTGACAATATTTTAATTTTTAAAAGGGTTTTTTATGCCCTTTGGTATTTTATGGTTAATTATAGTTTTTATGGTTTTTTTATTTGGACGTATTTATTTATTGTCATTTTTTATTTTTTATTTCTTTATTATATATCTCTGGCCATTGCATTGATTCAGTTTTTTGGTAAGGGCGCTGATGACCAAGCAGTTGAGCGTCCTTATATACAAATCATCATCATCATCATCATCATCATCATCATCATCATCATCAAAATCATCATCATAATCATCATCATCATAATCATCATCATCATCATAGTCATCATCATCAGGCTGCTTCGGTAGCGTTGTGGTAGCTGTCTGCCTCACGTTCAAGAGGTCCCAAGTTCGAATCTCGGTCAGGGTGAGTTACCTGGATAAACTTTTTCCGGGGTTTCCCTTATCACGAAAGATGAATGTCGGGTAACTGTAAGCTCTATGGACCCTGGGCTCATTTGAGCATCATTTCACCCGTTCCATTCATCGTCCGATATGACTTAACGTTGGAGATTTTCCCTTATCCTGAATGATGAATGTATATTAACTTTAAGCTCTATGTACCCTGTACTCATTTGAACATCATTTCATTCATCGTCCAATCTGACAACATTGGAGATTTTCCCTTATCCTGAATGATGAATGTCTGTTAACTTTAAGCTCTATATACACTGTACTTATTTGAACATCATTTCATTCATCGTCCAATCTGACAACATTGGAGATTTTCCCTTATCCTGAATGATGAATGTCTGTTAACTTTAAGCTCTATATACACTGTACTTATTTGAACATCATTTCATTCATCGTCCAATCTGACAACGTTGGAGATTTTCCCTTATCCTGAATGATGAATGTCTGTTAATTCTAAGCTCTATGTTCCCTGCACTCATTTGAACATCATTTCATTCATCGTCTAATATGACTTAACTTTGGAGGTTTTCCCTTATCCTAAAAGATGAATGTCTGGTAACTCTAAGCTCTATGTACCCTGTACTCATTTGAACATCATTTCATTCATCGTGCAATATGACAACGTTGCAGGTTTTTTCTTATCCTGAAAGATGAATGTCTGGTAACTCTAAGCTCTATGTACCCTGTAGTTATTTGAACATCATTTAATTCATCGTCTGATATGACTTAACTTTGGAGGTTTTCCTTTATTCTGAAAGATGAATATCTGGTAACTCAAAGCTCTATGTACCCTGGGCTCATTTGAACATCATTTCATTCTTCGTCCGATATAAGTAAACGTTGGAAGAGTAAATTAAAAAATGGGCATAATTGCTTATATAAATCAATTCATCGCTCGCAAACATGTTTCAGTGTTAGAACTACTGGTTTCCTAAAAACTTTAAGTATCGCCTTTGTAGTCGCAATAATTTTAAGTGTAAGCACACAGCTTACACCTTCTGTCACAGTTGGGCAGAAGTTCTGGGAACTGTATCGTATCCCCTACATGTTGAATGGGAGAGCAATGAGTTGTCGTTCACCATGAAGAGCTTATTTCATTGTATCATCCGTTTGGAATGGTGTTATCGTGGTGAAAAACTTCGTCTTTCTGTTCAGGTTAGCATCTAGAGCTATTGAACTATCGTAGCTATCCCTCTGAAGAGAAGGAAGGTGGAGGTGAGCGAAATCAAATGTCAGCCGGAGGGACAATAATACAGAGCAGGAATCAGATGGAATCTCGCTGTGGCAACACAGTCAGCAAGCTTACAGATTCCATGAGAATCGGAGATTGTCCTCCATTGGAGGTCGATTTAGACATGTGGACACTTAGCACCCCTAATCAGTGTGCACAAATTGCAGGTATATGAGACCAATGACAGAATGTGAATGAGTACTGTTGAGAATGAAAGAGTACACACTTTATGATTGTCAAATGAGAGGTGTGTCACACAGAGGAAGCACAGCATGACGTAGCAACGTTCCTCATTGGACAGGTCATTGCCACGAACAGCATTTAAAATTACTCTTCTAAGTACCTTCTTACACTAGGCTTCAAGAGATAGATTTATAAGTACTGTAACTATTCCTACAAACACTTATTCCTTTATCTACTTCAAAATAAAAATGTTAATTTTATTGTAGGTACAAAGGAATACAGTAGACTCTACGTGATTGTCAAATATTTTAAAACTGGCTGTCTAGGTGACGTCTTTGAAATTCCGTTCTCTAGGTATGTCCAAGAGGTGAAAATTGAACCTACAAGGGAATATAGGAACACAGCAGACTTTAAGTGATAGCCAAATTTTTTAAAACTGTTTTTCCAGGTAATGTCTTTGAAATTTCGTTCTCTTTGTATTTCCAAGAGATAAAAAAATGAAGATACAAGGGAATATGGGAATACAGTAGAATTTAAGTGATAGTTAAATGTTTTCAAGCTGGTTGTCTAGGTGAGATCTTTGAAATTCCGTTCTCTAGGTATCTCCAAGAGATAAAAAATGAACGTAAAAGGGAATATCGGAGTACAGCAGACTTTGAGTGGTAGTCAAATGTTTTAAAACTCTTTGTCTAGGTAACGTCTTTGAAATTCCGTTCTCTTTGTATTTCCAAGAGATAAAAAAATGAAGATACAAGGGAATATGGGAATACAGTAGAATTTAAGTGATAGTTAAATGTTTTCAAGCTGGTTGTCTAGGTGAGATCTTTGAAATTTGGGATGTACAGGGAATTATTTCTATTGATTATTTGGAAAATGTTAAAAGTCTCACTGGTCACTACTACGGAAGCTTACTGCAACGTTTGTGTGATGAAGGGAAAAGAAAAATATCCCATTTGGCAAAGAGAAATTCTTGTTTCTTCACGGGAATCCTCCAGCCCATCGCTCAGTCATTGCAACGGGAAAAACGTGCGCATTAAGGTTCCAATTGCTTGAACATTCCCCCTATTCGGCAGTTCTAGCACCAAGTGACTCCCACTTGCTCCTGAACCTCAAATATTTCTAGGAGGACGAAGATTTCACAACTACGAGGAGGTCATTGGTTTGGTAAACAGTTATTTTGAGGACTATGATAAATCCCACTACTGAGATGGTTTAACTAATTAGAACACTGATAAGACACATGTATTAGCCTTTCTGGAGATTATGTTGAGAAATAAAGAAAATCACTAATTTTTTTATTGGACTTATCAGCCGACTGTCGTATACCGTATGTTAAACATGTTTACATATAAATTATTATGCGTTTCAAATGGGAAGAGTTCTGGAGTCCAGCTAATCAGATGCTGTATCACACTCAGCGTTGCCAGCTTGTTACTCCACTCCTTTTATATATCCGTCTCTCTCGCACACTCATACAACATGCAGCTCTGCTTGGCGCTAGATGTAAGGGTAAGTGAATTATATTTTACAAACTTTTACAATGATGCAATTGCCAAAATCAAAATTGGAAAAAGCATTTTCGGAAATTATGTGTATTTTTAAATACTATAACTATAATTATAGTTTATGAATTACCTGCTTTTCTAATCAAAATGCGGGACACTTGTTTTACCTACACCACACGCTTCAGCAGTAAGCCGTTGAGGATTTTTTAAATCGAGATGATTTCTATAGACTTCATTGCCCAATTTTTTGAAGAATGTGTACACCATAAAAACAATACTTCGGGCATGACTTCGCAATAATTGCCCTTTTGACTCGCCACTAAATTAAATGCAAGAAGCCATTGCACTATTTAACTCTTACTCTACTGTTGTGTAAAGAACAACTGAATGATATTGATCTGAACTCTCCAGGGTAAATAAACTCTTCTTATCCAGCATTCAGTCATAAACATAAGCATACAGCATTCTACAGGCTAACAGGAAGTGAAGTGTTTGTTCTTTCTCGAATTTAACACCTTGATTTATTCACAGTAATTCTTTTATCACGTCATGTAGTAGTTTAAATTTCAGTTCTGAGTAATTAAAAGTATATGTACATACATACACACCAACCACTTTGAACTCTCTAGAGTAAATAGAGATTACGAACCATTCATAAACAAAGATATAATGTGACCAGACACGTTCTGCCAGGGCAGCAGGAAATTTGTTTCCTCTCCCTCGAATTGGCTTATTCAAAGTAATTCTTTTATCACGTCATGTCAAACATTTACGTTTCAGTTCTGAGTAATTGTAAATATACGTACACGCATACATGCCAACCAATAATGATATTCACACAGTGCTTACGTCGCGATTTGTTGTTATAATACAGGTAATAGTGTTTTATTTATTTGTATTAGAAAAAACTATTTGAGCTAAAAATATGGGGTTTTCATTGTTATGTTAGATACATTACTCTCTACCTTCCACATGGATCAGTTTTGGCGAAATCTGAAGTTTGTCTTAGCGCGAATAGTATTTCATACAGAATGATTAGTTTGGCGCTCCTCACACACCACTTACCGGGAATAGAATACAACACCGCAGAACTCCCATTGGTTGCTCACCTAGTAGCGCTCAAGGACAAAATCATAATAAAACCTGTGTCTTGAACTTTCTGGGAATTTCCTGTGGAATCCTCTTCATTAGAAACGAATTTTATATGATCTAGTATAATTTATAAGTGATGAGAAATCTATATATTTTTGAAACACAATTTGTTTCAGTTTCCCTGTGTCGTAACGCATTTCCGTTAATTATGGTTACAGAATATAAGTACTTTAAAAAGGAATGAGGAAGTACTTGATATTCAGTTGTTTCTGACAGTTGCGTGGGAAGATCGCGTAATTTTAAAGCTGGTATATAGCGTTCAGTTGTTAAACAAATGACTATTCTCTTTCCTTTTATAAATAAACCTTGGTAAGAATAGTTGGAGTGCCCAGTAATAAGGGTAGAGATGTTTGTTTAATGCGAGATCAGTGGCCCCTGGCTATGTGGAAGGATCAATGAAACGCAGTGCTAAGTTTTGCGAGACACCCGGTGTTGCATGAAACTGTATGAATGGAAGAGATCTGGGCGCAAGGGGAGGAATAGATGCAACAGGTCTTGCCTTCCCCTCCTTTCTGCGACGACGTGCATGTTGACCCACATTCTGCACCATTCCTCTCTTCCTTACAATTATATCTTGTTTCAAATTGATTATAATATTCCCACCATTGCCTTAGATACATGCAATCTATTTATTTCTGTTTGTTCAACTCAGTTCTGTTCTCATCGGTTCTACGTTGCTTCGCTCTTTTGTTCTGTTTTATTCTGCTTCTCTGTTGTAAAGTGTTCAATTCAGAACTTTCATATTTTGCTGTAGTCTGTTTTATTACTCTCTATTCTGTTCTTTAAAGGTTTTAAAGTTGCTTTTTGTTTTGTCAAAGTTTAACCCTTCATGTCATGTAGGACCATGATGTTCAAATGAGTCCAGGGTCCATAAAGCTTAGAGTTCCCAGACATTATCTTTAAGAGAAAACTCCCCAAAAAACCTTTCCGCCCTGACCGAAATTCGAACTTGGGACCTCTAGACACGCTACCACAGCGCTACAGAGGCGAGCTTCTGTTCTTGTGTTTTTTGTCATAGTTTGCTGTACTCTGTTTTAAAGCCCTCTGTTAATTTCCTTCCGTTTATGTTGTATTTTGCTCTAATCTCTTCTATTACTGCTTATTCTATTTCGTTCTTGTCTTCTTTCGATACACGTTCTCAAAGACCTTGGTGCTAGGCAACTGTAGCTCTAACTCTATACGTGAAGGACAGATGGCCTTCTCGATACATGTACTTTGTATACATGTTTCTCGATACATGTTTCAAATGAGATGATGTTTGTCTTTGAGCGCTGCTAGGTGAGCAACCAATCGGGGTACTGCGGTGTTGTCGTAGTGCATTCCCTCTAAGTGGTGTGTGACGAGCGCCAACCTAACCATTCTCTAATACATACTATTCGCGCTAAGACAAAAATTCAGATTTTGCCAAGACTAATCCACGAGGAAGGACAGAGTAATGTATTTAACACAACCGTAAAAAACCCATATTTTTAGCTCAAATAGTTTTCCTAATACAAATAAAGTAGATGTCATTATATTATAACAATGCATTGCGACGTAAGCACTGTATGAATATCATTATTGGTTGGCATGTATGCGTGTACGTGTATTTGTAATTACTCAGAACTGAAACGTAAACATTTGACATGACGTGATAAAAGAAATATGTACTTTGAATAAGCCAAGGTGTTTGTTAAATTCGATGAGAGTAAACAATACACTTCTTGCTAGTCTGGCAGAACTTGGCTGGTCACATTATATCTTTGTTTATGAATGGTTCGTAATCGCTATTTACTCTAGAGAGTTCAAAGCAGTATTATTCAGTTACTCTTCCATGAAAAAGTGTATCAGCTGGATCAATGAGACACGATCCACCTTTCCCCTTACTACTGCCAGAACAATCCAATAGAATTAACGTGGGCTCAAATTATGCTGCAAACAGAAATAATATTTGTAAACTGACTGACGTTGAACGACTTATTCACGAAGAAATGTACAAGGAACACAACAAGACTGGGAAAACTGCGTGAGACATCAGATAAACTACAAGAAGATGACTTTTGGAAAGAAATAGCACGTAACGAGATTTTGGAACTATCATCATAAATTTGCAGTACTCAGACGATGAAGACAAATGAAAATGACGAATGATCTCTTAACGTAAGTAACATTCACAGCTTTACGGATGCACCGCTCATATTCTCGTTGGATTAGAAAAATAAATAATTCATAAACTATAATTAACTTTAAACTAAATATTTAAAACATTTGCGTTATATAGGAATATTCATGTTTCAATTGTGATTTCAAAAACTGCATTATTATAAAACTTTGGAAAATTCAGTTTGCGTTCCCTTACGTTTAGCGCCACAAACACTCGCAAGTGTGCGAGAGAGAGGTAAATATAAAAAGAGTGGGGATAACGAGGTGGCAACGGTGAAGGCTCTAATGCATCTGATTCGCTACAGGCAAGAACTCTTCCCATTTGAAACACAATAGACTCTTCTTCTGAATGTGACGTTCAGAGGGCATTAGGGAGCCGTATAGTCTACCTACTATACCGGGCGGGAGGCTCGTGTTCGATTCCCGTGGCCGGGCTACGTGACCCATGGTTTTCTCGGGGATTTTCCGGTTCGCTAGGCAAATACTGGGTAGGTTAATTAGATCCCCCGGTTAATTACCTTCTGTCCTTCCACTTCATCTCCATGATCATTTCATATCTCTGATATGCTGGTCTCTTTCAGGATAGAAGTGTCGGCGGGTGTCCTGGCTGTGCATGGTGGGACGATATGCTCCAGGAAAACTACTTCCTCCTACCGTAGGACGGTCTGCTGTCTGCGGGTCTTTCTAATGAGTCGTTTCAGGACCACGATGGGTGGGATGTTGGTTGTACTGGCGTGCTAGCGAGTTTTCAACTGAAAAATTGTAGGTACTCTGCCTTCTGCACTGTCATAATTCTTTGGGAAGGCCTCTCTTGTCTCCTCTCACCTCATCCTTCATTCCGGAGATGCACCACTTAAATCATAGGTACATATCAAAACTAGAACTCCATGCCAAGTCCGCTCCTTACGATTCTATCCTATCCTAACTACTTAAAATGCTTGTGGATGGATGTCAATATATTTCCTTTTGTTATTTATTTGAATTTTTGCAATTTTGTAGGGTTAAGATGGAACTTAGGGTTGTATACCGGTGTTTATCTCTGCAACTGAAGTAAATCATGGCCAAAATTAGTCAAGTTAGTCGCTTCACAAGGATTTGAACCTAGGTCTGTTTAGTTCAGTGAATTCACTGATAAAAGCTGGAATGGTGTAATATTCCTGATAGTGAAACAAACACAAAATTACGTGCCAGCATGCGAGTCTAGCCTGCATCGTGCTGGGTAAGCGATCCAATCGATTTCCAGACAACCTCTCGATATTAGCTATTAATAACTTGCTTACTATCGAACTGTTTCTGACACTGTACTCGCACGGCATTCTCACTCACTCTTCTACACTTGAAGATGTTACTTGACAAAAGAAGTGCATTCACTTTTTCTGCTCATTCTTGTAGAAACTGTTGCTCATGTTAGTCAAGGTAGAAGTCTGTAGAGATATTTCATTACGTATGTTTGAAGAGGTTTGAAAGAAGTAGTTTATTCTGCGCTATGTTGTTGAACCACTTGAAGATGGACATTATGATGTTCCAAGCTGTGATGCCTTTTGCAGAAGAGATTCTTCATCGAGATGATGTTTGGAGTGAAATTCTTAAAAGTGCGTGAAAAAATAATATATTTCAGAACCAAAAAGCATTTTATATACTTTTAATAATTTTAAAATGTTATTGCTTGGATTGTGTGTTATTTACTTAGGTCGCTGACCGCTTTTGAAAATATGACTGCATTAACCCTCACTTGGTATCAGCTCTGGAAAAATATACGAGGGCTGTTCAATAAAGAACAATGACAATTTTATTTTGACAACCTACGTTTACTCATCCTCGTAATTTTGATGGTTCTTCTCAAAATAGTCTCCCTTGAATGAGATACACTTGTCCCAGCGTTTCTGCCGGTCTTCAAAGACATGCTGGAAACCATTTTTGAGAGATGCTTCAAAATCGCATCCGCAGCCTTCACTACTGCTTCTGATGGTGGATAATGCCTTCTTCAAGCTAGGGAATAGAAAAAAGTCACATGGGACTAAATCCGGACTATAGGGAGGGTGAGGGATGCACTTCACGTTTATTTTTACAAGATATTCAGCAACCATATTGGCAATATGTGGCCGCGCATTATCGTGGTGCAGCATCCAGCCTACTTCACGGAAATGTGGTCTTTTGCGCCTGATGTGCACTTGCAATGTTTTCAGGTTATTCCTGTAGTATTGTCCAGTTACTGATCTGTGTGCAGGTACAACATGCTGATAAACCATTCCATGAATATCAAAGAATGGCATGACCATAACTTTCCCAGCGGAAGCAACCACTTTTACTGTTTTGAGGGTTGGTGATGAAGGAGATTTCCACACTGAGCTTTTCTGTTTGCTCTCAGGATCAAAATGATGTAGCCGAGTTTCATCAGCAGTGATTACGTTTGAAAGAAACTCCGGATCTTCCTCTAACATCAACTTTAACTGCATGTTACCTCCATTGCAGCGGTAGGCGATACTGAATGTCTGAACTTACCTGGTTCTCACAGGCGGAAACCAGGAGTACCAACAATGAAACTACTACGGAGTGTATGTTTCACATTATATAAGATTGAATTTTAGTGCGAAAAATTATGACCGTAAAAAGGTATGTTCATTCTTTATTGAACAGCCCTCGTATTACATGTCTGGGGTCTTTTTTTCACCCCAAAGTGATTTTAACAATATGTGGCGATAAAGTGTAAAATATTTCCACAAAATTAATAATGACTTTATTTTGAGACCAAAGCACTCTATTGAGACTCTATTGTTGTAAGCTATGTAAGTTATGTACTAGCCATATCTGAAATATGAAAACATATATATGTTTTAGTTCCAAAAAATATATATACTATTTTAACACAATGTTCATTTACCTCACACTAAATAACAGTACTGTAATTTTTTTTTATTGTGATGTACATTATCACTTTATAAAAATCCTGTTATAAATAAATTTCTACTCATTCCCCATTTGAAATGATGAACACTCATTCCAGAACACTTTTACTCTTGTATGTTCTTTGCAGATAAATTTGTGAAACTCATCACATTGTGTCTTCACTTTCTTGTCCTTTGACCTTGGGCAGAAATCACATCTTTTTCGTTTCAGATTTGGAACATCTGCATTTTGGTCCTGTTGGTTGCCATTTAGAAGATCCTTGAAACCACTTTGAGTTACTGCTGAAGGAATGCATTGTGTTCTGCACTGGGGGAAAGAATTTGTCTCTCAATTTAAGGTCTGATTAGCTGTTTTCCCAGTTCTGAGAGGAATTCCCTTCTAATATTTTTTACCTCTCATGTTGTGTAAAAACATACAGTACAGGACGTAAGCAATGAGGCATGCTAAGTCAAATATATCAAGAAATAGAGCAAGTGGCCACCTTGTTGTACCACGTTTCACTGAATAGTGTCTAACCATCATATCAACACTAACAACACCTGACTAACAACACTGTACAAATACATGAAATTACTGACCCAAGATTTACTCGTTGACTCAGGTCCCCTGGCTATAAGCCTTTGGTTTTCCTGAGCAGCTTGTTGTCATTTCTTCTTGACCTTCACTTCTTTTACCCTAATCCACTTTCCTCTTTACTTATATAAGAATTCTCATATGCATCTATTTTTCTTTTCACTCATCTCCGTTTACATCTGTAATGCCACTACCTCTTTGCTCACACTGTCCCATTTCTTATTCCATATTTTTCTTCTGTAATTTGTTAGGTCCTTACATTCTATCAGGTAATGCACAGTGCTCTCTTTATCTCCACAAAATTCACATATCCCTACTTCATTACTTCTCAACCCTACTCTCATCCATGCTAGGCCTTCTGTTTCAGTTTTGTCACATTGATCTATATATATTTCCCTACCCCATTCTGTCTTTAATTGCTTATAAAATTTCAAAGATTTCTTTTCTGCTATACTTTTCCACATCTCTTGCCTATCTGTCTTGTAGTCTAGTTCTCACTTCCTTCCAAACACCGCTATGATTTGACTCCTCTTTTCTCCATAGATCTTCCATGCCTCTTCGATACCATTCTTTCCAATTCCGACCATCAACTGTTTCTGTTCTTAATGCTTTTCTGTTGCTTCATGTTCAGATTCAATAATTCCCCTTTCTGCCCTTTAATACACTTATACCAGAACTTCAGTATTCCCTCTATTATTACTCCCCTCCTTTTTGTATTACCTAGCTCTAGTAATGCCACTTCTCTTGGTGCTGATTTTGGCAGCCTAGTAGTCCATACATCTGGTCTAATTGTGAACCTATCTCTGATGTTCCCCATACCTCCACTGTATACATTATTCTGGATTAAACGACCGCTTCATACATTCTTTCTGACCATCTAACTGACATCTCCAGTTTATGTTTACCCCTGTCATTGCCGCCCTGCCATTAGCGCATTGTAATAAACTGTCACTGTGATAAAATGAAAGGCAACGGAACATTTTCCATGTAAAGGATACTTTGAGGTGGAACTGATTTTGTTGACTTTCTGTAGTTGATTATTTATCCAACAATTTTTTATGCTCCTTCAAAACTGTATATCCGATAGCATTCTATTGTGGATGGAATATAATACTACCTCTGCTAACTAACATTAGCAGTATCGAAAATAAATTAAACAATAGCTTTCCACTACTTCTGAAAAGCAATTCATTTCACAGAAGAATTCGTGCTTTTATATGCAAACAAAGAGATTTATTACTACTATGAGAAATTGAACAAAGAAGTGCAGAGACGTTTAATAAGAGCCTTTCAGTTTGTATAGAGAGAAAAAGATAAAACAAGAACTACAATAGTTGAAAAGAGACTGCTAGTACGAACCAGATTAATAAGTCATCTGCAAGAACCAGCCCTGGAATTTCAAAATAAGCGAGAGGACGTAGTATCATAGATGTCTAAGGTCAGACCTTTGAATATTTACCCGGAGTACTTCATGCATCAAATATAGATTTAAATATTTTATGCAAACATTTGACCAGAAAACGTCAAATTCTATTAAAAAAATATAAAAGATATGAATGCACTTCGGCTTGCTCAATACTGCCAAATGAGGAACACGAAATCAAGAATTACATTATCTCGATTTTCTGTGGTTATTAAAGAATAGCTACTTATGATGCAAAAGACAAAAGCAAAATCTTATTTGTGAGGAGGTGTGATTACGACAGTGGTCTGAAAACTTTCCGACCTAATAGAGATACAAAACATCTTATAAGATTGTTTTTCAACATAGTCTCCTTGTAACTCCTTGCATTTTGTCATCTAGACAAACGGTTTTAAAGCATTTGACTATCACTTAAAGTCTACTGTATTCCCATATTCCCTTGTACATACCTTCATTTTTTTATCTCTTGGACATACAAAAAGAACGGCATTTCAAGTATGTCACCTAGACAACCAGTTTTAAAACATTTGATTATCACTTAAAGTCTACTGTATTCCCATATTCCCTTGTACCTTCATTTTTTATCTCTTGGACACACAAAGAGTACGCAATTTCTAAGATGTCACGTAGACAATCCATTTTAAAACATTTGACTATCACTTAAAGTCTACTGTATTCCCATATTCCCTTGTACCTTCATATTTTATCTCTTGGACATACAAAGAGAACAGAATTTATAAGATATCACCTCTACAACCAGTTTTAAAACATTTGACTGTCACTTAAAGTCTACTGTATTCCCATATTCCCTTATACCTTCATTTTTTATCTCTTGGACATACAAAGAGAATGGAATTTCTAAGATGTCACCTAGACAAACAGTTTTAAAATATTTGACTATCACTTAAAGTCTACTGTATTCCCATATTCCCTTGTATCTTCATCTTTTATCTCTTGGACATACAAAGAGAATGGAATTTCTAAGATGTCACCTAGACAACCAGTTTTAAAACATTTGACTGTCACTTAAAGTCTACTGTATTCCCATATTCCCTTATACCTTCATTTTTTATCTCTTGGACATACAAAGAGAACAGAATTTCAAAGATATCACCTGCAAAATCAGTTTTAAAACATTTGACTATCAGTTAAAGTCTACTGTATTCCTATATTCCCTTGTACCTTCCTTCATCTTTTTTAAACTCTTGATCATACAAAGAAAACGGAATTTCAAAGTTGTCACCTGGACAACCAGTTTTAAAGCATTTGACTATCACTTAAAGTCTACTGTATTCCTATATTCCCTTGACCTTCATTTTTTCTCTTGAACATATAAAAGAACGGAATGTATAAGGCAATACCTGTACAACAAGTTTTAAAACATTTGACTATCACTTTAAGTCTGTTGTGCCATGTAGCATTAGTGACAAATGTTTGGTTCTGCTGATCTGTATTAGATGTCCTGGAGAAGAGCAGCAGCTGCAGAACATTGGTTTGGGGATCGCCCTGTAGTGACCCCGATTTTAAATCTCCAATAGCACACTTATAGTTTGCTATTCTCTTCCGCTGATGTGATAATTAAAGTCGCCTTTTAATGAAGAATTTAATAGCATGATATTTTTCTAACTGTGAATTTATTTAGAGTTGTTAACAATTCGAGGTGAAGCGCACGATGTCGCCGTCCTGAGAATTCATTCATAACTTGGACGATTGCGGTCGTCGTCTATAGAAGCGTACAGAAGGACAGGGAAAGGTCAAGACAGTCACATAACTAGAGGGCAAGAGTCAAATTGCTAGGATCCTAGAGGATGCATAGGATTTGCAGTACCTGAAACAACGTATAGCAGTAGTGCAAGGAGACAGCTGCCGCCGCCGCCATTCATTGATCGCCCCGGCAGGGTCAAGCGCAGCGGGTCACCTCAACTTTACCGAATATCTCGTCACATTCATTTGTTTTGGACTCGCGACGTATTAGGCACAAAAGGTCTTCACTCCAATAACACGGGCTGAGCTCATTAAAGTTATTCTTTTGATGTTTTCACGGAATACGTTAGGTGCCCATTTTTACATTCACGCGTGTGCATCTGAGGGTGCGTATGTGTAAATAAAAGTTGGCTAAATAAAAAACTGCGCATTAAAGTTTAGGATTTTACAGAGACACAAAACTGTTAAAAAAAATTCCTTCCACGCCAAACTATTCTATACATGAAAGTTGTCGCTATTTTTGTATTTTTTTTTTGAAAAATTACTCTATTATAATTTTAATTAGGGATGGGCCCTTCATGCTTGCAATACCGCGATACCTCGATACTTACGATACTTGTAAGGTATCGACATCAAAGATACTTCAGAAAATTTGCTCTATACTTCGGTGGTGATTCTTACATTTTTATTTTATTTTAAAATCACGAAATGTTATTGCCGCAAGTAGAACATTGCAAAGCCCGAGAAATTGTCAGGAATGTAGTATTTGTACAGTGACATTATACAGGAAAATAATCGTGTGTAAAATTTACTGACAGTTAACAGTTCTCAAGAAGATATCACTACATATCTCAACATTTTGTCACCTCTTTCTAGTGAACTGGATTACTGGAAAACAAATTCAAAATTTTCAGGACTTAAATAAAATTAGCTACTAAATATTTGTGTATCCCACCTGTAACAGTTTTCTCAGAAAGACTATTTAGCACAGCAGGACTCATATGTGACAGAAAAAGAAGTAGACTTGACCTCGAAAGAGTGAAGATGCTAGTATTTTTGAACAAAAACTAGTAAAAGTGCAGTGTTTTGCTTTTAAATGTCTAGTGTAGAGTTTAAAAATAAGAACACTGATGGTTTTAAGTTTTGTCCCTTTATATATCTGCGCCTATTTAATTTTATTGTCATTACACAGGTATCCCAACATTATATTTTGTATTTCTACTAGAAGTAGAACTGACGTTGTCTAGTATTGATGTATTAGGTATCGTAAAAATATCGTATATCAGTATCGGGAATCGAGTATGACTATCAAGCCATGCCTAATTAATATATATATATGTTTATAATATTTTCATGATAAATAAAATTGATCTATATTTTGAATTTTGAATGACAAATGCTCTGCCTTAAATCACGCAGACATACAATATATGTGAAAAACGTATTCGTAGTGTTAGGCGTTTCCGAGATGTTCTTAAGATTAATTAAAATTGTTCAGTACTTTCAACATTTGAACTGCTAAAATTGCCATTCTTTTGTTTTACTCGATTTCATTCACTTCTTCTTAAACATTAGTGTCGCCTAAGCCTCCTACATACTCTTTTGTCTACGTAAAGTAGTATGTCATGAAATAATATCTGCGAATGCTTTCTCGGTTAATGTAAAATAGAAATAAAATAAAGCTTTTAAGGGCACTGGGAGGTCGATAGGTTTAAAAAAATCCATTTTTTTGTTTTTAATGTTAAAAATTATATAATTCTTCAGCTTTAAAATGACATATAACATAGGCTGTCAGATGGTATTAAAGCCCCTTAATTCGTCAATTTGAAGATATCGGCGTAATGATACGCCCACTTCCTGAGAATGGTGCTTAATCTTTGATCATGATTTCTCAAAACCTTGATTTTTCATACTTTAGGTGCACGTTTCTCAAAAACTATAAAATATATTGACACAAAATTTGTAGTGGTTATTTGTCAATGTTCCTTGAACATATTCGGCTAACATTTATATTCATGTGATTTATAAAATGGATGAAAACAAATATCCAGTCCTTGAAAATATTATCTTTTCTTTACTAAAAACTAATTAATTTTTCATGTACATAGTATAAACTATATTTGATATTCATTTATCCGATATTATAAAACTTTAGGATAAAACTTGGTGCATGTAACTTTAAATTCCTACAAGTAAAGTGCAACTGAAATATAGGATGCAATATTTTTTCCAGGACACACGGTGTGATTTATACCCCTTTTGCATGGACCTATGTGAACGTAATTTAAATATTATACAGTAGTTAAATGCACACATCCTTATACAGTAATCATGTCGAATTTCAATTTCTGATAATGTTTAGTTTTCTGTATATTCAAATTTTAGCCTTGTCTGGGTAAAAATAACCTCCCAGTACCCTTAAATAGTTATTTACGATACACGAGTTAAAAGTAAGAATTTATTTTGTAAGTAGATTGATTCCGCAGACCGAGCTGGCCTACGAAAAAAGTAAAATCCTTTTAATCAAAGCACCACATGCTATTTTAGACAGTCCTGGATATTTATAGGTATATTATACATTATATATAAATGTATTAGGATTTAGCATTAGGATTTCATTACGGAGGGAATTTGGTGCGTAGGCCACCATGCTGGGCACATTGTTCCTATGCCCCCAAGTGAGGGCACCCCCGAGAGGAAGGATGAGGCTAGAGGAGACAAAGGGCGGCCGACCCAAGGAGCCACGACAGTACAGAGGGCTGGTTTCCTACAGTTTACTTGGATAGAGACTTCCCCCGACAGGCCAGGATAACGCACACGCTCCCTACAGCGGGATGGCAACGAGTCCAGCATCAGAGCCCCAAAGGTCTCAGGGCAGGCGATCCGAGCCCCACAGGTCCCTGGCTGTCGGTCACGAAATGGTCCCAGCAGAGGAGCTGAGATGGACAACCGATCCGCTGGAGGAGGAAGCAGTTATCGTCAGAGTATATCATCCTGCCATGCACCGCCGAGACTCCCGCCGACACTTCTACCCTGAAAGAGACCACCAAATGAGAGATGATGTGAGATGATAATGGAGATGAAATGAAGGGACAGGAAATTCGGGGGATGTAATTAACTTACCCAGCATTCGCCTAGTGACCCGGGAAAACCCCTGAAAAAAACCATGGGTCAGGTAGGTCGGCAACGGGAATCGAACCCGGGCCTCTCGAAGGCGGGCCACAGACGGAACCATCTTAGATATCCCGCTCGGTATATATATACATATATACACACACACATATATATAATGTTTTATCTTTTTCATGGTCATGATATTCATTTGACTTCCATAGTATCAGTGTTGACAACATGACATTTAGCAAACCATAACATTCTACAGAAGGGAGGCAGTGGAGATGAAAATAGTGTAGCAAAACTTAATAGATTACTACTTTTTCCAAATTGATTCATTTGTTGAGAAAACTAAAATGTTGACCCGCCATTTTATACAAGTATTATTTTACTTAGATTCACGACCTTCTTGAATGAGGCGATTATCACAACAAACCAAAGTTGACATTAATGACGTGTTGAAAGCTTTTGATATTGAACGAAAGAATCTTCTACCTTAAAACACAGTCCTGAACTAGTAAAAATACTCATTTTTACTGTTAAGTTCTAGAAATATAATTGTATGTGTTGTCAAGTCTTACATCTACTCTTTAAGACTACCATACGAAATACACAATTATGCATTCATTTGTTGTTGAAAACTCGTGTGTTCTGAGTTCAAAAGCGAAAAATTTAATTAAATTAGTGCTGTAAATAAATGCATATCTTTAAACTAAACCCAGGGTTTTGGTACATATCATTTATTGTTTATTACATGCAGGAGCCTAAAACAATGCTCATCCTTTGAAGCAACGAAACCATTAATGTTCTCAAAGGACTTTTAAAAGCTAAAAATCGTATGTTACAAAATTTCATTCTTATGCGAGCTTCTAGTTGCTATAAACAAACCTTCATTACTCATTTAAACATTTTAGTGTACGTATAAAAAGAACATGGTAAACTAAGATGATTGTCAAATGTTTCCAAAGCCGGTCGTTCTCTGATGGTCTTAAAATTGTGTTCTCTTTTCAGGAACACGAAAAAGTTATGATAAGAAAAAATATACTAAGATGTTTCATACACATTCTTCAATAAATTTGAGGACAGTGTTCGAAAACGTGGCTTGTAACGTTGGCATACGTGTATTACAAATCCAGGTAAACTGCAGTGATGTTCTGAGACGATATTACGGGGCAAGTTCTCGCTTGCTGTTTGCATGGTTTTCGTCCGTAAGCGATACTGTATCGATTTCAAGCCTCACGTGCAAACTTCGTTTTAAAGGTGATGAAAGGGGAATCTTTGAAATTACACCATCTTGCTCACCATCTCATAAAAACTACGCATAACGTTGAAAAAAGGGAATACTTGCTTAAATACAGAATTATCGAAGGCTAAGATACTTAACTTTATTTAACAAATGTTACACTCATATTTCTTTCTCTCTCTTGTAAAAACTATTAATAAAATTGCAAATTCTTCTATCCACTCCATGTTAATGGAGGTAAATATTTGCGGAAAAGATTTTACTGCATACTTCCTATACAAGAATACATTAGGCTTAAAGTGATAGTCAAATGTTTTAAAACTGGTTATCTAGGTGACGTCTTTCAAATTCCGATCTCTTTGTATGTCCAAGAGATAAAAAGTGAAGGTACAAGGTACAAGGAAATATGGGAATACAGTAGACTTTAAGTGATAGTAAAATGTTTTAAAACTGGTTGTCTAGGTGACGTCTTTGAAATTCCGTTCCCTTTGTATGACCAAGGGATTAAAATGAATTTACAAGGGAGTATGGTAAAACAGTAGACTTTAAGTGATAGTAAAATGTTTTAAAACTGGTTATCTAGGTGACGTCCTTCAAATTGCGATCTCTTTGTATGTCCAAGAGATAAAGAATGAAGGTACAAGGGAATATGGGAATACAGTAGATTTTAAATGATAGTCAAATGTTTTAAAACTGTTTGTCTAGGTGACGTCTTTGAAATTCCGTTCTCTTTGTATGTCCAGGAGATAAAAAAAGAAGGTACAAGGGAATATGGGAATACAGTAGACTTTAAGTGATAGTCAAATGTTTTAAAACTGTTTGTCTAGGTGACATCTTTGAAATTCCGTTCCCTTTGTATGTCCAAGGGATAAACAAATGAAGATACAAGGGAACATGGAATACAGTAGACTTTAAGTGACAGTCAGATGTTTTAAAACTGGTTGTCTAGGTGACGTCTTAGATATTTTGTTCTTTTTGTATGTCCAAGACATAAAAAAATGAAGGTATAAGGGAATATGGGAATACAGTAGACTTTAAGTGATAGTCAAATGTTTTAAAATTGGTTGACTAGGTGACGTCACTGAAAATTCTGTTCTCTTTGTATGTCCAAGGGATAAACAAATGAAGTTACAAGGGGGTATGGGAATACAGTAGTCTTTAAGTCATAGTCAATTAAAACTGGTGGTCTAAGTGACGTCTTTGAAATTACATGCGCTTTGTATGTAGAAGATAAAAAAGGAATGATATAGCTATTTGAGAAGTGTTCAAGTTTGGTGAAATTTAAACAAATAAAAAAGAATATCTTGGAAATGTTTCATAACACAAAAGTGATTTAGCAGGATCTACACTTTTTGTAGTAATATTTTGTCTATCTCTTACAGCTTACTAATTACACAAAAGTCATCTAGAATGAAGAGGACCTCTGAAGACATTGCCATAAAATTCAAGGTAAACATTAATTATATTTGTCAAGAAATTCAATATTGTCAGGCCATTTTGAGAAAATCATAATTTTTGGAAAAATGTTTCCATGTAAAGTGTAACAAGACACCGTGTGTGTCTAGACAAGATATTTAAAGAGTGAATTAGAACTATCAGGACATTATAAAGATCTAAAATATAAATATATAGTATAAATACAAAGAAAATATATACAAACGCACTATCTACAAACAGAATTAACATTGTCATGATCATATCTCGTTATGTAACTGACTTTCAGGTCATTGCTTATAGAGAAAATGTTAATGGGAAGAATTTATAACCTCTTTAAGTAACGTCGATGTATATTTGTTTATTCTCAGTAACCAAAACTGCTAGTAAAACGAAAGAAAGTCAAAACAAAAGACGTACCAAATTGAGTTGATCTGTGTCAGAGAGAGGAGATCAAAGTGTACATAAGCTAGCTGTTGCTTTGTTTTTCTGTGAGGAAGTGGAAGCGGTAGTAACTATTTTTGATTGGCAGTGTGCTGTTATCGTCGACAAAGATATAGATGTTATTAAGAAAGTTGTTAGGCATTACATAAAATTAAATAATTAATTGTGTAAAATTGAGTAGAATCTCGAATTCTAACCTGGGTAATGACATTTGCCTTGTGGTGAAAAGTTATCTGTGTCAAATGTTTTGGAAATAGGTGTAGCCAGTAGAAGCCCTCACTGTTACACCGAAATTTGGTCATATATTACAATTTATATTCCATTTAGTTCATCCAACAGCAACATGAGCTGCGAGTTATTGATTTTCTAAGGTCAAGAACCAGGCGAAAGTAATCGATCGCCACCAAAGTTACGTTGATGACCTTGGTACTAGAATCATTAAGTTAAACAATTGTTACTAAATTATTATTTGTATTTTCCTACAATTATTTCCATTTAGTATCGTGGAAAATTAAAATATGAGTTTGATAATATTTTATATTCTAAAAATATCAGAAATATGGTAGAACATGTAATTTTCCTTTGTCAGTTAAAATATGATACCAGGGGAGATGGGTAAATTGTTTTATTATTTGTATAATGTAATAAGGCTATGTTAAGACATTATCACCAGAAAAATCTCATTAGCGAGTTCTGTGTCAAGAAAAGCGATTAGTATAGGTTATTGACGCTGCATATTGTCAGGATTGCCTGTGTGCGGGAATATCGAACACGAGTTATTTCACACGATGGTAAATATGGGGCACTCACTTATAAGCACACTAAAAGGCCATTCGGTCTGGGGCAAGTTTGAACGCGCGACTTTGAGATTAGACCAGGGTCTACCTGAAAATAAATAAATAAATATATATATATATATATATATATATACGAGGGAGTGTGGTAAAGTTTTAATTATCAGCTTTTAATTACATGTGTTGATATGTGTTAGTTCTTCTTCTCTACGTAGTCAAATTTTTCCTAGCGTTTCTTGACCTTTCGAATACCTTGATTGTACAAGTCTGCAGAATTCGCTTTATACTACTCTTCTACTTCATTAACGACGTCATTTGTGTTGTCAAATCGGCGACCACGCAACGGATTCTTCATTTTCGGGAACAAGAAAAAGTCACTTGGTGCGAGATCGGGCGAACAAGGTGGATGTTGTCATGTCTGAAAGCCACAATCCCTTGTTTTGTAAACTAAAACTTGAGATGAATGAGCTGGTGCTTTGTCAGACAGAAGACGAACAACTTTGGAGAGCATAACGCGTCGTTTCTTAATCAGAGCTGCTCGTAACTTGTCCAGAAGATTGCAGTAATATCTATCAGTGATGGTTTACGACAGTCCCAGAAAACTGAAAGCATGGCCTTCCCAGCTGACTTTTGCACTTTGCCTTATTAGAAGGGGGGAATCGGTATGTTTCCATTCCATGCTCATGGTTTTTGTCTCTGGATCATACTGATATATCCAGGATTCATCCATGGTTACCAGACGATCAGAAAACTCATCTTCATCCTGTTCCAACAGCATCAACATCTGTCTTGAAAGGTCACGCCGTGTTTGATTTTGGAAAGGAGTTAGCAAACATGGAACTTCCCATGCAGACACCTTAGACATGTGCAGTTCGTCATAAGAATTTTCCACACACTACCATAACTAAGATGTGTCTCATTCATGATCATTTGGATGGTTGCTCTTCTGTCTTCCAGTATTAGACACTCCACTTTCTTCACTGTGACAGCATCGTCTGTCATTGCCGGTCTACCAGCTCTTGGCTCATCTGTCAGTGACATGTGACCAGTTTGAAAATTCCTTTACCATCTCACAATAGTGTCATACGATGGACAGTCATTTCCATAAACAGCCGTCATCTCATCATGGATTTCCCGGGCAGTTTTGCCCTTCAAATGCAAGAAGACTACGAGACTCAATTTTCTACATCTTACACCTCAGTTACTTCTGGCACTAGCTGTAAAAAAAAGCTCAGATCACTGAAACTACAAAAATAATATCCCGATCTACCAGGTGATAATAGAAACTTTACGACACCCCATCGTATTTAATATAAATTGTATATATTAGCAAGATCAACGTTTTTGTGTAGTAAGATTTTGTGCATCTTTTTAGAATTTACCAGTTAAAAGTCGTTCAGAATGTAGATGACTTCTGAGGACTTTCCCAGAAAATTGAAGATACACGAATTCAAAACTTGATCTTGACATTGAAAAAGCAGCCATCATGCAATATGGAAAATTAATCAGACTGCTTTATAATTTCTGGAAAAAAAGAGAATCACAAGTAAACTTAAAAAGGCAACACAATTTGCACACTAAAGTCATAGAAACAAAACCAAAATTAAACTTCCTTACTTAAAAGAACACTTACAAACAAGTATCAAGCCTTTAGAACTGTTTGATATTTAACACCATCTACACTTAGCTGTATAAATTACAAACTCTGAAACCTGTTCATGTGTCCTGAAACAAATGACATTAGAAGCAATTTTAAGATAAACTGCCAAAGAATGCCTTTAGTAATGGGGATAAAAAAAAGTCACAGGGTGCAAAATCGGAGCTATAAGATGGATGTGGTATACAGGTAATGTTGAATCGAGCCAGAAACTGCACGAGTTGATTTGCGACGTGAGGCCGTGCATTGTCATGATGAGGTCGTCACCCAGTCCGAGAAAGCTCTGGTCATTTCTTTGCAATGTGCTTCCTCAGTGTAGCCACTACTGACATGTAGTATGCTGCTGTGACAGTAGTGTGAGGGTGAACTACCCGCTAGTAAATCATTCCATTACAGTCAAAAAATGTGAACCCCATCACTTTCCTTGCAGATTGAACAACTTTTGCATTTTTTGGTGTTGGAGAACGTGGCGATTTCCATACTGTGCTGGCTTGTTTTACTTCAGGATCATAATGATACAGCCATGACTCATCACTGGTGATAATCAAAGCTTAGGGGTATTCGACTTGAGAACTCTGAAGCAGTGCTCAAGAAAAGTGAGGCGATTCTCAATTACCTGACAAAGAATGGTCTGCAGCACGTGTTCAAGGACTGGCAAAGATGCTATAAAAAGTGCATTGAAGTAGGAGAAGACTACTTTGAAAAAAATCATGTAAACATTGAATTGCAGTAATAAACAACTGTGAAAAAGATCAGTCTTTATCTTTGTTGATCAAACCTCGTATATATAATACATATATTTGTAACATCTGATATATTACCTGAAAACCTAAGTATTACAGAATGCCTTAAACAATACAGCATTTAATTAATTTAAATAAAAGACTGATACTTCAATGGTGTCCAGAACATTGTGCAATACAGGCAATAAAAAGCTGACTTCTAGCACAAAAAACAGTGAAATTAGGTAAAACTTATTTGAGCTACCAAATTATCACTCTATCAAAGAATAATCATATCAACCTATATTCAAAAAGCTAAAGAAGGTAATATATTACAAACAAAAGGTAAACTTTGGGAAAATTTATGTAACAGCACGACTAGAATCAATACACTAGCAAGAAAATGCTCTGCTAACAATAGACTGCTAATAGTCCATACTGTGTCAATAAACATTTATTCAGGATTGGTATAGTACCTTAAAGAAGATGTGGAAGGAAACCACTTGTTCCGCTGTCCAACCTTTAGTCAACGTACTAACATACATCAAAATATTGGAGTGTAAGAGAGTGAATGGGCTCATTACCAACTGCTTAACGTTATATACCAACCAATATATAATTTGCATTAAAATATCTTAAATAAATTGTTCTAATCAAAATCGTTAGGACCATCTATGTCAAAATACAGATGTTCTAAGAATATTTTATGTAGAGGGTAGTCTGGTGTAGAGGATTTTGTTCATATTCGTAAAGTTGCTGGATATTTTTATAAAAATACTGTACTTTTCATATTCACAATAGATGAATGAGTACATGCTGATGAATGGGGAAGTCTGTTGATATAATGTTGTCTGTGTGCAGGTCTGAAATCAATAGCAGTCTCCAGCACAGGGACCTCAACAAGCCGCTTCCTTCTCCTCTTTATGTTACAAATTATCTCTCTTTATTATGTTCCTTTCTCCTTTACTTTTCTCTATCTTTTCTTCTATTTCCTTCTCCCTTGCCCTCTCCTCTTTTCTGCATCTTCTTTTTCCTTCTTTTGTATTTGTTTTCTTTCTATTTCTCTTTTATTTTGCTTTCTGCTTTCCTTTGTTATCTTCGTTTTTCTCATTTCTCCCACCTATTTCCTTTTCTGAACACTTCCCATCCCTTTTCTTTCGCTCCATTCCCTGTTCTTCTGTTCTCTTTTTTTAATCTATTTATAGTTGCTTTAACAGCAAGGTCAAATCGCGACTATGTGATACAAAATATACAGTGTATGTACAGTGCGATCCATATAAATCTGAACCATTTCAATAGGTCATAACTTCTGGACCAATAATGGGACACACGTGCAACTTTAGGAGAATATAATACACAACTGGGAGATTACATTACACTATTTACATCTCAGACAAAGTGTTGGAAGTGTCCTCCACCAGCATCTATACATGTTTGTACTCGTATTACCATATTCTCTGAAGTTTTATGGAGAGTATCCTCGCCAGTGTTACTTATTTCTGTTCGAATGGATTCCTTGAGAGCATCAATTGTTCATGGCCTATTGTTGTACACTCTATTTTTTAGATATCCCCACAAGAAAAAGTCCGGTGAAGTTAAGTCAAGGGATCTGGGGAAGGGCACTGTCCTTTTGAGATTATTCGATTATCAAAGAAACTGGTTACAACTTCCATGGTATCATTTGATATATGGCACGTTGCTTCATTTTGCTGGAAATAACCTTCTCTCAATTCGTAAAACTTCAGAGAATATGGTGAGAGGAGTACAAACATATAGAGATGCTAGTGGAGGACAATTCCAATATTTTCTCTGAAATGTAAACAGTGTAATGTAATCTTCCAATTGTGTATTATATTCTCCCAAAGTTGCACGTGTGTCCTATTATTGGTTCAAAATTTATGGCCTAATGAAATGGTTCAGGTTTATATGGATCACACTGTATAATGCATATAATAAATGAAATGCAGCACATAAAACACTGAAGTTACACACAGTTACACTGAAGTTAGAGTCTGTTCTCTTGTCAGAAGGTATTTTATGTAACTAATACGTAGATATTGCAGTTTCTAGTAGTCAGGAGTAGAAAAGTTGTATAATTAAACATTTCGGTGTCTGTTTCAGAAATATTGAGAGCGTATCTTCAAAGATATTAAAGAGAATACTCCTACTTCAAATTGAAGCTTATATAAAACATTTTGGATGTTTTTTATTTCTTTTATTTAAGGTCGTTTTACAAGTAAGATTTTCAGAGACCACCGTAGAATTAATACATTATTGAGATAACAATTGGGATGTTTTTGTTTTCATTGTTTTGAATTATTGTTTCTGACAGACTTCAGCTATTTACACGGTCTTGTCTCAATTAATACTTTACTAAAGGATTAACACTAGATGTGTACTGAATAGGAACACACTTCTCTTGCTTACGAGAAAAAAAGGTTTTTAATTTTAGTTGAGAATACTTTTGAGTATTAAATAATTGTTTCTGCACCACAAAAATGCATTTAAAACAAGTTAAAGGGGTTCGGAATGACCAAAAATCATAAAATTGTCATATTTTATATTTTTGTCTCACATTAATCTGCATTTTTCTACGATTAAAATGATATATGATACATATAGTATAATGATTTAGTAACCACTTTAACTACGCCTGCTTTATTGTGTTGTTTCTGTCCAAAGTCGATAAAAATGTGTATCTTTTGACGGCTGTAACGTTTTTTCTGTAAGAGCTATCAAAATGGGATATTTTGTGATAGGTGGGACACTTTTATTCTCAATCTATGCTGTTGGCTAATCTGTTTTCATTTCTCTTTGATGCTTAATTTTTACATATTTCTCCCATGTTTTAGTGGATTATATGTATTGAATATTGCTTTGTAGGATATAAAATCAGCCATTATGACAAGACCAAAAGGTGTTTTTGAGAAAAGGAAGAATGTTCGCAAGTCTAAAACTGTAATTGTGAACAATACATACCAATCATCAACAGGTACTAACCTAAAACAAGAAGTTACAATTAGTTCTTCGAAAAAGAAAATATAGTCATGATTTGAACTTTATAAAGAAATGCACGATTCTCTAAACATAATAGTGAATGTTTCTCTGTTGAAAAGACCTATTAGTGAATTTGTGGTATCTATAAATGCTATGACCATGTTTGAAGAAGAGGAAGACCCAAATAAACTATCATATGGCCCAGGGATGCACTAAGGCATTACAAAATCTGCTACTAACTTTAAACACAATTTCTGGAAAATCATATTTCTTCAAATATCTGACCCTTTATCTCAGCTTCTGTATGAAACACCAAGCTACAATTTTTACCACATCTTCTGTATACGTATACCCAACTTTAGACAGATTAAAATTTATTTGCATTAACTATTCTCTGAAAAAAAAAAGGAACTAAACTTTTAAGTTCAATATTTTGAGTCACATTAAAAAATTATAATATATGAATTTTTCACGTTAGTCCAAATTCCTCTTGTCCAAATTACAAGGAAACAATACATAATTTATGGTGGAAGTTTCATCCCTGTAGGTTGATTGGTTACTGAGATAACGGGCCTTAAATATAACAGAATTCAACATTGTAGAGATAGGGAATTCCAAAGCCTGTTATATGCTGCATATGTTTAATTCCCAGCAGTATAACAGTACACGATACCATGTCAAAATATTTTAATAACCCTTATATAAATGTTCGTTTGATTTGCTTTGTATTTTCTGGTCGTTCGTCAGCAGAATAGGTATAATAAATAACTGTATAAACAGAGAAAAGTTTGCCCCTGTAATATTTGAAACTACTGAACCTAAATATTATGATTAACAATGGTGGCACACATGTTCACTAGCTTCACCTCTGTTTCGTGTATCTTGTGTAGCATAATTAATACACATTTTATGTCATTTTAAGTAAGGAGAGTTAAAGTAAAATATACTTGATCACTCCGACTGATTATTGTTTCACCGCCAAGGTGTACTTGTAAGCCATGCAGCTTTAGAAGGTTAACGAAGTCACAATTTTCCATTTATTAGGAATAGCGTGTTGTGACAGAAGCGCGTTTCTCGGCTCCACGTTGCACTGAGAACCTCCCTGCACTTCGTTTGGACTTTCCCACGCCACCTGCATGCAGTTCGCGGCACTGCCGGCCGCATTCATTCAAGAAAACCGTCCACGATGTGACCTTTCAACCACTACGTAAAACTTTACTTTATTACAAAAAGTTATACGTTATACTATTAAGAATATTATGTTGACAAAAAGGCTGTTTATATCCAGTCACTGATTCTGCCAAAGACGAACGGGAAAAGTAAGATTTTTCAGTTATAACTTTACGCTCAGGGATACCTTAATTGCTTGAGTACACTTTATTAACAACTTAAGTGAAATAAAGGGAAGGGTAATCTTCTCAACTTTGTCTAGCGATAAATAGTTTCCATTAACGACCTGGTAGTTGGATAAGTTGCTGAAAGGCACCTTCTAAAAATCATAAAGGACACCGCGTTCTTAATATTTCGTAAATCACAAAGCAATAATTGTGTTCCAGATTCCAGTTTAAGATTTAGCAACCATAAGTATGAGCTTTGGTGGAGTAGTGACGAAGCTAGTGGAACTTGTTCATAAAGGTTCTTGAATATCTAAAATTCTTAGCACTTAAAACCCCCACAGAGTAATAATTCACTTAAAATCTCAGTAATTCACATTGTCTCTCATTGTTACTATGGAAACAGTGATTTTTAAACCTTAAGCCAGAAAACAAAATGGCGTAAAGTGACGTTACTGTAACTTCTGAAGAGCAAAATGGCGTAAAGTGACGTTACTGTAACTTCTGAAGAGCAAAATGTTTGATATTAATATACTTAGGCATCGAAAATAAGAAAAAGAAATGTTTCACAAAATACAACGATATTTCAAAATTTGCAAAATCAAGAAAATGTATACTTGGTTAAATTTGGAGAAAGTCATTGTCAGATGTAAAATATAAAATTGTTTAATGGAAATTAATAGTTCTTTCACACTAACCGCATTTAGGTCAAAGTTTAGAAAAGTAATCAGACTGACAAATTCAATGCCTTAGCCGGGATTTGAACCATCGATCTCCCCTGGTCGCTCTTACCCATTGAGCTGCCATTCACGGGAAAAAAATGCCAGATAGTTGGAGAATGTAATATCCTGCTGGCATGTTGGCCATGTTATAAAATGAAAACACTATTTAAAAACTTATAGAATACGAAACAAATATAATTCAAAATGCCAATAAATAAAGAAGTGAAGAAGAATAACAATATATGGAATAGAAGTGCTGAAAATGCGGCTACAAGAAAAATAGAGGAATATGATACTTTATGAAATAGTAAAATATGGAGGCTGCAGACGTTTCTGTAGGTATTGTATAAGTTCGAGTCTTAAAAATGAATAAATGAGTAAATAAAAAAGACAAGAGAAGCAAAAAATCGACACTTCAATTGTTTAAAATACTGTAAAATTGAAACAAACCCGAATAATTCGGAAATGGTGAAAGCTACAAAAATTGTCTATGACACAAACTGTGCACTATAAGAAATTAAATTTTTAAAACAAGTTTTTATCCATTTTTTTATGGTTTCCCAGTTGTAGCCCGTAGGTGTTGAATTCGATTTTAGCCGCACTCAAAACACTAAGCAATTGCAGGACCTAAAAGCGTATTGAGTTTCCTTTATTGATTTTCTGTGAACTAGCCGGTAGTCTCCACAGACATTGTCTCCTTGCCTGAGAAAACCTTTCGTTCTCTGTTGTTTGAATGGTTGTCATCGTCCACCCACGCTAATGGATCACCTGATATGTGTACTTCACAGAAAATTCAACATTTGCCCTTTATTTCCATTGTTAATACCACAAACATTTGATATTTTGGTAAAAATCACTAGGGCAATTATGAAAAAATATTTTTCTCTTTAAAGCTTCATTTTTGGAGAGGGGTTTTGTCCATAAATGGTTTCTTACACTTATATAGTTTTTATCTTTAATGCTCTATTATTTATTAAAATACACACACCTGCGATTGGACACTTGAAAGTTCGGAAGCCAGACTTTCAGTCCCTAGCCAGATCAGGGCTGAACCCCCTACTGGTAGTAGAATATTTTATAAGTTAGGACAAATGACGGTAGAGGTTTGTTTTGGTCTGTTCTTTTTCTTTTAATTTTATATATATAAAGTTGTGTACTGAAAGTACAGTGTTTTCATGTGCCTAAAACAAGTCTTGGTCTTCACAGGCACATTGGCCTTTTGTATAAGTGAACCGGGAGAATTTATTTTATACTTAAATTTAGATAACTAATTTCTGAATAGAACAAGTAAATTGTATTGTCGACGTATTCTGATAAAATAACACAATTAGAAACACAATCAAATTTTGGTGCAACCAGTACTAATCTTTTAACGAACACAAATATCACAATATTTGCAGCATTTCCTCTGAAAAATAACCACTCCTGCCATCTGTAGGTCCTCTTACACAACTATAATTGCTTAGTTATTTAAACAACTTTGCTATCATTTTAGCCTTCTCATGTCTAAAACGAAACATGGAAATTGTAATGAAAGTAGCAAGAAGTAGGTAGGAAGGAATAGTTTGTAAGAAGAGTAGATATTACGGGAATGAAATTCATATTTTCAACTGGTAGGTTCGTTATTAGTTTTTTTTCTCGTGGTTAGGCAAAGAACATTAAAGTTCAAGGCATTCACATAGCATTTCGTTGTTTAAAAATCTGACTGTCGCATGCCTTGCACAAATGCAATACTCGTCTTCAATTGTTTCGACATTACTGTTCGCTATAATCAAGGAACATTTAGATTATCGAAGAGTTTCAACGGTGAGGCGGATATCAGTTTTGAAAAATGCAAGTGGGGGATTATTGTTGAATGAATCGCATCTTGTCTGTTTGCCATAAATGTTGTTTAGAACAATGGCTAGATTCCATGGCTAACGTGACCTGGAGCAATGAATGATTTCCGTGTGTTCCGTGACCGCCACATGGAGCGCCACCGTCAATTGCAGTGCAATGTTAACAATGAACGGGGAGCGATCGATCCACCAGCGTGGGAGTTCAGTTCTCTGTCTCACTCCGTTGACCTAGCAACAGTTTCCGCTTTGGCCGTTCATTCATTTCTTTCATTCATTTGAGTTTGATGCGACCGACGTCCACACCTGCCCAATTATTAACTGTGTTTTCGATACTTCATTAGCACTTTTATGGCTCCATTATACCACTTCCTTTAGTGCCACTTCATAATTAACTCAACGAAAGGTAGCGCTAAAACAATTGAAGGGAGAACAGCCTTTTGCGCTCTCGGTAATGAAATTATGCCATTCTCAGTGGAAGGCTAAACGGCTCAACTTATTACGGCTAGCGAAACTTTATGTACCCTTTTTATTTCGACTTTTAAATCATTTAAAGATACATCACCTCTCACGTAGTGTTTAACTGGGGCACGCTGTTGCCACATATACGTACAGTACTGCCAAGCAGTAAGGAACAAGTCTGGCACTTTTTGGATATTTTGCACTCATATACTTGTAACTTTTCCTACTAATTCTTGTATGTCTCTATGTCTGTTTAAGATATTTTCATGGCAAATGAAATGTATATGTTGAATTTTGTAGAAATGTCCTCAGAAATCCCTTTCATTCTGTATAACTGGTAGAGATGAACAAAATATTACTGCACAAAAAATGTGGAGCTCGTTAAAACTTACAATTTATGTCAAATATGTGCTTTTGTGACATTATTTCCAAGATATTCCTTGTTGGTTTTATAATTCTAACACTTTTCTCACACGGGACATGTTTCTAGCCTTTCATGTCCTGTAGAGGCAAAGAAAATGCAAGTCAAAGAGATCAGCTAGACAACAAGTTTCAAAAACATTTGACTATCACTTAAACTCTACTGTATTTCCGTATTACGCTGTACCTTCAATTTTTATCTCTTGGACATATAAAGAGAACGTAATTTCAAAACTACCACCCAGAAAAATAGATTTAAAACATCTTTCTGTCACTTAAACTCTACTGTATTCCCATATTCCCTTGTACATTCGTTTTTTATCTCTAGGACATAAAAAAGAACGGAATTTCAAAGACATCACATAGGCAACCAGTTTTAAAACATCTGACTGGCACTTAAAGTCTACTGTATTCCCATATTCCTTTGTACCTTCATTTTTCAACCCATGGACATAAAAAAGAACGAAATTTCAAAACCACCACCTAGACAAGCAATTTTAAAACATCTGACTGTCACTTAAACTCTACTGCATTCCCATATTGCCTTGTACCTTCATTGTTTATCTCTTGGACATACAAAGAGAACGTAATCTCAAAGACGTCAACTAGACAACCAGTTTTAAAACATTTGACTATCACCGAAAGTCTACTAAATTCCTATATTCCCTTGTACCTTCACTTTACCTCTTGGACATACAAAGAGAAGATAATTTCAAAGTCGTCACCTAGACAACCAGTTTTAAAACATTTGACTATCACTGAAAGTCTACTAAATTCCTATATTCCCTTGTACCTTCACTTTATCTCTTGGACATACAAAGAGAACGTAGTTTCAAAGACGTCACCTAGACAACCAGTTTTAAGATATTTGACTATCACTTAAAATCTACTGTATTCCCATATTCCCTTGTACCTTCACTTTTTATCTCTTGGAGATACAAAGACAACGTAATTTCAAAGACGTCGCCCAGACAACCAGTTTTAAAACATTTGGCTATCACTTTAAATCTACTGTATTCCCATATTCCCTTGTACCTTCATTATTTTATCTCTTTGGCATAAAAAGAGAACAAAATTTCAAAGACATCACCTAGACAATCAGTTTTAAAACATTTGACTATTATTTAAAGTCTACTGTACTCCCATATTACCCCGTAGCTTCAATTTTTATCTCTTGGACGTACAAGGAGAACGAAATTTCAATGACGTCACTTAGACAAACAGTTTTAAGACAGTTGACCATTGCATTTTCTTATTTCCATAATAAAACAATTTCTACATGCATTTAACTGCACACAGAGTAACAATCATTATGAATATTTTGTACAAGAGCGAGAAGATAAAATATTAATGTCCACGGCAGGTATGTTTAATTATATGAACTAAACTTTTAAAATACAGATTGCTTTGTGATACTCCTTGCATAACCAGGAAACAAATAAGTCACTTTCCCCTGCAGTTCAAATATTTGAGAACTCTAACGGATAACAACGAATAACTTGGAAGAGGTTAACTCGACACAAATTGATATAGATTGACCAATATTCTTTGTGTTTACATTTTGTCTATCTCTTAGAGTTTGCCGGCTGTAAAAAGCCATCCAGAATGAAGAGGACTTCTGAGAAAATTCCGAATTTAAAGATTGAGGTTTTTTTTTTTTTTTTTTGAAAATTTTAATTTTCTCAAAACGAGGTCAGAATTATTTTGATTAAAATATCAAATTTTTAAGACGTTTTAATATCACATTATTTGGAATTTTCTAGAAATAGTCCCTGAAGCCTTTTTCATTCACGATTTTCGTATAATTCATAAACCGTAAGAGACAAAAGAAACCGTAATTTAAAATTCTGCTACACAAAAGATATGCACAAGAATTCCCGATATATTCCTCGTTATATACATTTTTTTGTGAATTGTCAAGTTTTGTGACTGAAATTCGCTATTCATTTCTTCTAGAGGCGATACAAAAAAACCTATTTCAAAATTATCGCTAAATATATAAATGTGACTTTATATTTTATCTGATAGAGGTTTTATCAGGATAGAGCAATCATTTTGGAATGCTTATTTTCCCTTTGGCGTTATCCTTCAACAACCTTCTTGATATGCGATGATTTTCCATTCTTTGCAGTTGGTTCGATATTCATTTATTTTCTCTGTTAATTTGAATATACCAAGTTCTGTTCTTACGTCAGCGCATATCTTTCTATGCCTTATGTTCAAGAGGTTCCGAGTTTGAATCTCGATTAGAGTGAGTTACCTGGATATGGTTTTTTCCGTGGTTTTCCCTTATCCTGAAAGATGAATGTCTGATAACACTAAGCTCTCTGTACCCTGTACTTATTTGAACATAATTTCATTCATCGTCCGATATGACTTAACGTTGTAGGTTTTCCCTTATGCTGAAAGATGAATGTTTGGTAACTCTAAGCTCTATGTACCCTCTACTCATTTCATTCATCGTACGATATGACTTAACGTTGGAGGTTTTCCCTTATGCTGAAAGATGAATGTTTGGTAACTCTAAGCTCTATGTACCCTCTACTCATTTCATTCATCGTACGATATGACTTAACGTTGGAGGTTTTCCCTTATCCTGAAAGATGAATGTCTGGTAACTCTAAGCTCTATGTACCTTGTACTCATTTGAACATAATTTCACTCATCGTCCGATATGATTAACTTTGAAGGTTTTCTTTATCTTGAAAAATGAATGTCTGGTAACCCTAAGCTCTATGTACCTTGTACTCATTTGAACATAATTTCACTCATCGTCCGATATGACTTAACGTTGGAGGTTTTCCCTTATCCTGAAAGATGAATGTCTGGTAACTCTAAACTCTATGTACCCTGTACTCATTTGAACATCATTTCATTCATCGTCCGATATGACTTAACGTTGGACGTTTGCTCTTATCCCGAATGATGAATGACTGGTAACTCTAAGCTCTATGTAGCCTGTACTCATTTGAACATCATTTCATTCATCGTCCGATATGACTTAACGTTGGAAGTTTGCTCTTATCCCGAAAGATGAATGTCTGGTAACTCTAAGCTCTATTTACTCTGTACTCATTTGAACATCATTTCATTCATCGTCCGATATGACTTAACGTTGGAAGTTTGCTCTTATCCCGAAAGATGAATGACTGGTAACTCTAAGCTCTATGTACCCTGTACTCATTTGAACATCATTTCATTCATCGTCCGATATGACTTAACGTTGGAGGTTTGCTCTTATCCCGAAAGATGAATGTCTGGTAACTCTAAGCTCTATGTACCCTGTACTCATTTGAACATCATTTCATTCATCGTCCGATTTGACAACGTTGGAGGTTTTCTTTATCTTGAAGGATGAATTTTTAGTAACTCTAAGCTCTATGTATCCTGGACTCATTTAAGCATCATTTTATTCAGCGTCCGATATGACTTAACGTTGGAGGAGCAAATTAAAAAAAAAAAAAAAACTTCTCTTTCTATGAAATACTGTGTAACCTGCAATACTCCTTAGGGATCTCTTAGAATCTCCTAGGGAACTAGGGATGTCTTTCTTGGATTTTATGAAGTGTCCAACATTCTGAACCATATAAGAACATGGGCACTGCCATTACTTTGTAAAATTTTAGTTTTCTTTGCCTTCTAGTGATCCTGACACATATTTATGTGGTGCCAGAGATGTCAAATCTATTAATCTTATTATTTATATATTCGTTTTGAAACTACGAAACACTGCAGCGTAAATAGATGAAATTGTTGTCCTGTTTTGTCATTTTATTTTCCAATATTATTTTTAACTTAATTGTTTTCATTCTGTGAAAAGCTAAAAAATTTTTTTCTGCTTTAAGGGCATTTCTTCTTCATGTTTTCTTCACCCTCTTTGGATTACGTTGAATCAATCATTTCCCTATATATATATATATATTATATATATAAATATATATATTTCCAGTATTTCCCTATATATATATATATATATATATATATATATATATATATATATATATTTCCAGTATTTGTTCATTCTACCTGATCTTTCCCTTTGTTCTGCCGAGATAATGGATCTGGATTTTAATGTAGATTTATCTTTGAACCTTATATTTTCGTTTTTAGTTATTACTTTCGCTGTACCGTCAAGCAATGAATTTTCTGTATATTTATTGCTTACTATTTGCAAAACAAAAGAAAATTATGTAATAGATACATGCCCTTCTGTAGATTTTTTTTTCTCAAAAATACATATTAGAACTTGGTCGTCTTCATATAAAATAGTATCCAACATCGTATTATTTATTTTATAATGGTTTTCTAAACTTGTCTGCCATTATTAGATTTATGAAGCAGTGGCGAAAGGGGGGTAACCTTGTCTAACTCCTTTGTTAATTATTACTTTTAATTTATTATTGTTCTTTCCTGCTTTTATATAATTTTCTGTACAGAAACTTCTGGTTCTTGCTATTAAATTTTGAGGTATACCTTTTTATTTCATACAATATATCATAGTTTGCTTCCTTTTACTCTGACAAAAGCCTTTTCGAAATCAACAAGGGTCATATATGTTGGTATGTATCCCAATTATTTCTTTGATATAGTAAATACTCAATCTATGCAGGACCTACCTTTACGAAGTCCATTTTAACTTCTGATATAATTTGTCCCATATGATATTTATTCAATCGGCTTTTATTATTGCTATTATATTTTGTAACATTAATGCTTATTACAATTATTTCTTTCTTGATAAAACTAATTAAATGTATAATTCACGAGATGATAATAAAAATAGAAACTAGTTTTCAAAGTAGAAATGATTGGTGAAGTAAAATGAACTAGTTTGGTGAGGCCGATTGCAATGTTACTATTAATAGATCGTCCGGCTGGAGGGACACAGTCAAAGGGCAGAGGTTAATTGCATGCTGACATCTGTATTTGTGAATGGACAGCTTCCACGATAATATATGTATTATTGTCCACTGCATTGGCGAAACTTTAAAATAGTAACAAAAGACAGTAGATGATACATAAAATGTCACATTCACATTACCTTTCCGACTCATCTCACTTTATATAAATTTTACAACTATACTTATCAAAACGTATGACTTTCTTTGCTGCTTATGTATAACAGGGCACGTATTGTATCCCAGCCCAAAATTTGATATTTAGTTTTCACCGGAAATGCAAGTTTTGAGAATACTTCAATAAAAAATGTGTTCACAAAAACTATGGGTCTAAGGCATAGATACTAAGGACAACATAACAAAACAAACCTGATGAATGCTCACAGATGACTTCTCTACTTTCTTTTACACAGACTATTCTTACAAACACTTATTTCTCTATACACTTCAAGATAATTGTGAAGTGAAGTGTGTAGTGTTTAACGCCCGCTTTTACTGCATACGGCACCGCAGGCGGTGACACTGGTGATATATGAGATGAAGATGGAGCACCGGTGGAATGAGATGGCGGTGGAAACCGGAGGTCCCGGAGTAAACCCGCCCCAGCGCCGTGTTGTCCATCAAAAATCTCACTTTGCGGTCGCCTGTGATCGAACCCGGGCCGCCTTGGTACTTCAAGATAAGCATTACCTTATTGTAGTTAAAAGGAAATACAGTAGGCTTTACTGATAGTCAAATGTTTTAAAACGGGTTGTCTAGGTGACGTCTTTGAAATTTCGTTCTCTTTGTATATCCACGAGATAAAAAATGAAGGTACAAGGGAATATGGGAGTACAGTACAGTTTAAATGATAGTCAAATTTTTTAAAACGTGTGTTCTAGGTGACGTCTTTGAAATTCCGTTCTCTTTGTATGTCCAAGAGATAAATGATGAAGCTACATGAGAATAGGGTAGACATTAAGTGATAGTCAAAGTTTTAAAATGGTTGTCTAGGTGATGTCTTTGAAATTACGTTCTCATTGTATGTCCAAGAGATAAAAAATGCTACATGGGAATACAGTAGACTTTAAGTGGTGGTCAAATGTTTTAAAACTGGTTGTCTAGGTGACGTCTTCGAAATTCCGTTTTCTTTGTATGTTCAAGAGATAAAAAATGAAGTTACAAAGAAATATGGGAATTCCTTAGACTGCAAGTGACAGTCAAATGTTTTAAAACTAGTTGTTTAGGTGATGTCTTTGAAAATACGTTCTCTTTGTATGTCCAAGAAATGAAAAATGAGGCTACATGGGAATGCAGTAGACTTTAAGTGATAGTCAAATGTTTTAAAACTGGTTGTCTAGGGGACGTCTTTGAAATTCCGTTCTCTTTGTATGTCCAAGAGATAAAAAAGGAAGCTACATGGGAGTAGACTTTAAGTGATAGGCAAATGTTTCAAAACTGATTGTTTGAGTGACTTCTCTGAAATTCACTGAGCCAAATGAATAACTTTTGCTCATTTCCTTTTATAATTAATGCTAAATGCAGAAGAACGTATTGACTATCATAAATAAGTCACGGTTTATTAGTAATTTATTCCAATGAATAAATTCTGCTGTTTGCCTTTTTCATGCAAGACACATATCACTGCACTACGTATGACTTTGTCATTTTTAATCTTCTTGATACAGCATGGTATCCAGTAGTTGAAGCTCAACTGGGAGTGCAGGTATATGACGCGGACGGACGTGTTTTGTGCGCGCGCTTCCGTGTGTTTGAGATTACACTGTGTTTAACTGTGGAATTAAATTTCTTTTTGTGAACCGTATTTTCACAATCAGTGCAGGAAGTTTGTTCGCTAACGTGTGTACTAGTGCCCTTACGGCACAGTGAGTTTCTTTTTCTCTGATTTTTCCCCCTTACTTATTCTGTCTCTCACACCGGACACTACCGGCCATCTCATAGGTTCAGCTATCGATATGGTTTATGAAACCACTAGTGAATTGTCACAGCAACCAGCGCCTATACAGCCAGCTCAGCCAATGTCTACGCAGCCATCCAAGGTTTCTTGCACCCCTACTCTCAATTCTAATTCACAAATACGTCAATCTCCCTTACGCCCGTCACAGCTATATCCTACCACGTCATCTACTGCTACAGTGACCGCTAGAACTACCAGTGACGTTACCATGCATGAGACTGCCCCATCTAACAGTTCACCCGCAGCAAGCTCTAGTCGCGTTGCCACACACGCTATTCCTGCAGCCTTCCCGAGTAAGCGCAGATGCATTGCCACGCCACCATTGTTATTGGACGATAACAATGCCATGGACGAGACCAGCATTGGCACGACCCCCAAGGAAAAAATTCCACCAATTTGCTTGCGCAACATTGGCAATTATCAATTACTGCTTCAGGACCTAAAAAGTATTGTTACCTCTGAATTTCATACAGAGCTTCGCGGGTCCATCCGTAAGGTTCATCCCTCTACTTCAGATGACTTCCGCAAACTTACTACCTACTTCAGCACCATTCAACAGGAATACTACACTTTTAGAAATCCTACAGATAAACTTTTTTCAGTAATTATACGCGACATTCCTCCTTTGCTCACTGATAAGGAAATATATGACAAACTGTGATCACAGGGCTATCCAGTGCGGAAGATCACTCATCTTCTGAACTGGACGAAACAACCCATTCCTCTCTGTACGGTGGAATTATTAAACAACGATGATGGTAAAGCTATTCTTAACCTCACTCGCCTGTTCTACAGTGCTGTGAAGGTGGAGCATCACCGTCGTACCTCTGACATTCCGCAGTGCACTCTCTGTCAGAATTATGGTCATACAAAGAACTATTGTCAGCTGACTCCAAGATATGTTCGCTGTCTCGAAAATCATTACTTTTCACAGTGCACTAAACCAAGGGATACTCCAGCTCAGTGTGTGCACTGCCATGAAAACCATCCAGCTAACTATCGTGGGTGTAGGCATTATTTGGAACTGAAATCCCAGACCCAAAAGCAGCAACACCAGGCAACAACCTGGCAATTCTCATCGCCCCCGCACACTACGCCAGTCTGATAATCCTGCACAGCAACCTTCACAACTACCAGCTATATCACCAGTACCTCCAACTTCTTCTCCAGCAACCTATGCTTCTGTAACTTCTGCTTACTCAGCTCGACGTGCTACTGCACAACAAGAACCCTCTGAATCCTTATCTGTCTCTGCTCTGCTAAGTAGCCTGTTCACTCTTCTGCATTCTTTATCCACGTTCCTCACTCCTCTCTTACCGCAACTCACCCAATGTTTCCAAAATGCTCTTTTTCTACTTTCCGCCAAGCTAGCGTGTAATAGGCCATCTCTTTCATCACTCACTCTCCTGAACTGGAACGCTAATGGCATCCGCGCCTCCTTTGCTGCCTTTCTAAGTTTGCACAATATAGATGTTGCTTGTATTACCAAAACTCATCTTCTCCCAAATGAACGTTTCACTGTTCCAGGGTTCAGAAAGATAGATTCCATCGGAATGCACTTTCCGCATCTGGGGGAGTAGCTGTGCTAGTTAAGCATTCTCTGTCTCATCATGAAATCTTCTTACCTGCAATCCCCGGCTTCGAGGTCGTGGGCGTTAAACTCTCTCTTCGCAATAGCAGTGAACTCATTCTCATGAGTGCCTACAAGCCCCCAAATAGTAAGCTTAACATGCACTATTACTCTCTACTCTTCCCAGCAGAAAACTGCACTCTCTTGCTTGGTGATCTGAATTCCAAGCATACTTCTTGGGGCTGTAGGGTCACAAGCCCGAATGGGTGCCGTGTGTTTGCCACTATTAATGTCACTGGTCTTCACATACTGGCTCCCACGGAGCCGACTTACTAATCTAGCAACCCACAGGTAGCTCCTGACATTTTAGACATTGGGATACATCGTAATATACGATTTCCTGCATTAATTTCTTCACTGTCAATGCTCGATTCCGATCACTGTCCAGTATTGACCACATTTAACCTCACTCCTGACATCTTGCCACAGACAATGGTTTCGTCAATTGCAACTGTTTTCGTACACATCTAGATGCTGCACTCCACACATCTTATCCACTGGGTACTGCGAATGCTATTGACACTGCCGTTCACCATTTTACCTCTGCCCTCTTTTCCAGTGCAGGATCCTCTACTATCCGCAACAATCAACCTCGCCATTGCCCATCCTTGCCTATCCATATCACTCAACTCATACAAGAGAAACATCGAATTCATCGATTTTGGCAACGTTATTGTCAACCCTGGCTACACCTAAGATTAAATAGTCTCATTCGGCAAGTATGGAATGAGCTAGACCAACACCGCTTTCAGGAGTACCAGCGATAATTAGCCTACATCCGTCCCGGCGATCATATTTTATGGAACATCACTAAGACGATTCTCGAGAGCCGACAGTGATTCCACCTTTTCAAGTTGAAGGGATACTTTTAAGTGACTGTGCTGCCAAGTGTGACGCTCTAGCTACTCATTATGAGCACACATTTGCGCCGAACACAGCCTGGATTCTGATATTCCCTCTTCCGTGGGCAGAGCACTCCTTGAATCCAGATTCGTCATACAGTGCACAACAGAATTTCGTTCACTAGTCCGTGTGAATTGTTCCGCTTTATCCATCGACTTCCCATTAAAAAATCTACCGGTCATGACCTTATCTCCAACGTTGTGCTGCGAAATTTCAGAAACAAGGCACTGGCTTATTTATCATCAATCTTCAATGCTGCGCTACGCATTTATTTTCCATCTACATGGAAAAAGGCTGAAATTATCGTCTTCCACAAGCCCAACAAGCCTAAAAACTTTCACTCGAGTTATAGACCAATCAGTTTATTACCTACCCTTTCTAAACTTTTAGAAAAGATTATTCATAAACGTCTTTCTCATTTTTGATTCACAATCAAATAATTCCGTCTTTTCAGTTTGGCTTTCGCCCGAAGCATGCTACCACTCATCAATTGCTTAGAATCACGCAGTCTATCGTACAAGGTTTCGAAAACAGGCACTACACTGTAGCAGCATACCTTGATATTGCCCAGGCATTCGATAAGTTGTGGCACGCTGGGCTACTACTTAAAGCACATCGCCTTGGTCTCCCTTATTATCTTCTACAAATTATTGCAAGTTTTCTCACAGATAGAACCTTTGTGCTGCGCATTGCTGGTTTCACATCTACCCGACGGCCCATCTTACCAGGTGTCCCTCAAGGTTCAGTACTAGCACCATTCCTCTTTAATATCTACACTTATGGTATTCCTGCTATTGCTCCAATTTGCACAGCTCTATATGCTGATGACACTGCTGTCTTTTATTCTCACTCCATATCCGTCATGCTATTCATGAACTACAAACTGCCCTGGATCGACTAACTCACTGGTTCTCTAACTGGCGCATTTCCCTTAACACTAACAAACAGAGGCTAAGATCTTCTCATTACGTCCTTATAGGGATCCTCCTTCACTACAGCTGCTCGGGGAACAACTCTCATGGTTATCAACCAGTGTGCCAGTCAATATCTTGGGATGCTACTGGACACTCGACTAACTTGGAACACCCACATCTGTCGGTCCCTTACACTGCGTCTGCACGTCTGTCAAAACTGTACCCTTTACTCAACAGGCGTACCTCACTTGGTTATGAATACTCTCTTCTTTACAAATCTGGAGCGGTTCCCCTCCTTGTGGGTTGGATTTATATCGCACGATGCGGTGACATATCTGAATTTGGATTCGCCCCTTCGTGAGGTCTACGCCCCACACGCGCAAAAGTTTCGCGCTCCCTCGGTGTGGCGACGCATGTAGAAGCCAAACCATACCTTGATGTTCGTCTAAAAGCCGTAAAGATGAAGTTCTTGAAGAATTATATAAATCCTCTCTCCGGCAGCTGCGGCGAGTGATGAGATGTGAAACTTCTCAGCTGTGGTATCGATACAAAAGGGATTTCACTTTTGGGCAACTATGAAATAAAATAATTTACACCGTTTCAATTTACTTGGAATTATATTTCTCGACATCATTTTCTTCTTTACATGCGACTTTTTCCACTGATGTATATAGCCATTTACTATATATTAATTTTCTCCTTTTACTTATAAATGATGCAACGTTTTTTTACTTAAATTATTTATCGTAGCGTCGCGTCTTCGATGTATATTTTAAACGTTTACTAAACCTTCATAAATAATGAATTCCAATAACTTCTCGTAGTTACAAGAAGTCTTTTACCGAGAACACGTCTATCCTCTTCGAGAGTTAAAACCAGAAGAAAAAATTTAAGAATAAAATCATTGGTTCTTTTTTCTGTTTTTGTTGCTAAGCCACCGCAATACTTAATTCTGATTGGTCCTACGTCACAATTTGGGTTTGCAATAAACCTAAGCATTTGTTGCAACATCCATATGCCCTGCTTGGTTATTGACTTAAGTTGAATTACAAATGGCCATGTTGAATTGCATATGTCCATGTATGCAATATCAGCTTCAAATCTCTAGTCCGTCCCATTTTTACCTATGCAGCTCCAGTCTGGGGTGGCACCAGGAAGACCTACTCCGCCGACTGCAGGTATTACGAAACAGGGTGCTTCGTACAGCTACAAATGTTCCATGGTTTGTCAGAAACCAACAACTTCATCACGAGTTTGGTCTTTTACCCGTTCGCCAGTACATCCGACGCTGGCACGACCTTTCTTTTACCATCTCCAGGAGGTCCCTGGAGCTGTTACCTACAATCTCGGCGCTCGCACTCGCCAACCGCCTCGCCTCAAGCGCAGACTGCCACAAGATCTTCTCCTGAGTGACCTCTCCAGTACAGACGATCCAGACGAGTGATACCTATCAAACTTAGTCCTCAATTTGTGTTACAGTGATCCTGCAATATTTAGCTAGATGAGTCGTTCACGGCTACCTCAATTGTTATCTGTACTGTTACTAAGTATCTGAATAACAAAAATCTTTAAAGCATATATGCTGATCGATGAATAGTAATAATACTAAAAAAAAAAATAAAAGAAATAAGCTCAAATGGATTTGAATGGCTGTGAAGTAGCTTTTCATGAGCATCGCAAAAATATATTTGACATAAGTTATCTGCTGTCAAAAGATCTACATTTTTATGTATTAATATTTTGTGTATCTGTTACACTTTACCAGTTATACATAAGTCGTTCAGGATTGAAGACTTTTGAGGACACTCCTAGAAAATTCAAGATGTACATTTTATTTGTTATTAAACTGTCTAAAGTATATGCTTTATTAATCGAAACTTTTATGAGACATTTTTGCGAGCTATTTAAGAGCTGTTTCCGGCGGGGAATCTTCCTTGCAAATTTTTATGTCGCATCCTTGGAACTTGAGTTAAGATGTTCATAGACAGTCAAAATTTTGCTCGAAAAAGCGTTTTATTTCATGCATTCGGAGAGTGAGAAAGAGTGGTATCTAATTTTCGGTTGGAACCTGCACTTATTGTGGATAAAGTAGCAAAAATAAAAGAAACTGGAAGGCAGGTTCACGTATTGCGTGACTAAGACAAATATTTCATTCAATAAAATATCGCCTCTCAACGTTACAGTCGACATAAAAGCAGTATATGTCACTGTGACGTGAAAACTCATTATATCAGCTATTTATTTACGCGCGTGGTTGAAAATTGTGTCTGAAAACGAGAATTGGCTCAAATCCCGAATGGGCTTCTACAGGAATAGGATATTCTGTGGTGGAGGGGAGGCAGGCTGGAAGAGTTGGTGCAAAACAAGAGAAAATCAACTGGTCAGTTGACCTTCCCCACTCATTTTGTCACATTTATACGGCTTTCTCTGCTCGGTCTTCTGTAAACCATACTTGCAGAAAAGCATTTCAAAATTCACGCTAAAATACAGAATATCTGGGAAATTGTTAATTCCGCACATCTTTTATATGGCTACATCTGCATTTATGTGTAGGGTTTTATGTACGTCTTGCGGTCTGTCTAGGTGGCTTAATTAGTAGGCGTTGGCCTATTGATTCCAACATCACGGGTTCAAACTTTGCCCAGACCCATTTCTGTAGATTTACAGGCAAGAAAAGGAACTTCTCTGGGATGAAATTTCGGCACACCGGCACTCTAATAACTGGCTTATTAACACAGCTAGGAAGTTCGTACCGATCACCTTTGCCTATACAAGTTGCGACCGTCCTCCCGGCATCCAAACAAGTCATAGATAAGAGAGCACGGCGGAGAGGCATTGAAACCGGTTTACCAGAGAAAAAGTGACTTATGAGACATTCGTAAATGCACAACTATTTAGATCATTATGTACAGACGCGAGCAAATGTATTCCGATGCATACAAGGCTGATCTACGGGAGGGAAGTGAGTTTCTTATCAGTTAGCTGTGCCAGAACGGTTCAGTTTCCTTATACCTCAAAGGAAAATAAAAAACAATTTTGCCACATGAAACGTAGGTGGTTTTATACAACTCTCCAGTATCAACTTAGATATTTATCGATCCTTTTCTTATTGACGTCATTTCCTCTCTCGCACATACATTCCTCAACCATTTTAATCACCCTTTCTTCTTTTTAAATGCATTTACAATACTCAAACTTGTAGTTTTATCTGGAAGGAAATACTTCTAGCTTTCATAAATTAGCGATAGTTAATATTATATTAAGCTGCGTGGTATTTAAAATTAAGTGTATCTTGTTCCGAAAATAAATACATTATTTCCTTTGTTACAGTTCTCAATAACAGATTATATGGACATACTACTACAATTAATATAGCCACCAAGTTACCAAATGACTTAACGACCAACAAAATAAATAAAATAATTATTTTATTTGATAATGACAGTTCATATACATCACATTAGCGTCACTGGCATGTCGGAGGTTTCACGAAGGAGCTCTTTAAATGTCAGTAAATCTGATATGATACATTTCACTTTAAGCCTCACGAAGAAACCATCGAACTACACCGGGTCTGAACCCGCAACCTTGGGATCTGAATGCTAGCATCTAACTCATCCTATCATCATCATCATCATCATCATCATCATCATCATCATCATCATCATCATCATCATCATCATCATCATCACCATCATCATCGCCCGCCTCGGTAGCGTGGTGGTAGCATGTCTGCCTGACGTTCAAGAGGTCCCGAATTCGAATCTCGGTCAGGGTGAGTTACCTGGATAAGGCTTTTTCCCTTATCCTGAAAGACGAATGTCTCTAAGCTCTATGGACCCGGACTCATTTGAGCATCATTTCACCCATTCCATTCATCGTCCGATATGACTTAAATAAGATGCCAAGGTAGATAGAGTTAACATGAAAAATTCAATGTCATGGCCGGGATTTGAACCAAGGATCTCCTGGTTTCCGCCCAGTCGCTCTAACCCATTGAGCTACCATGGCCAACGTGCCGTCCTGGCATTAAAATCTCCATTTGACGCAACTGGACGGAAACCAGGAGATCTGTGGTTCAAATCCAGGCCATGGCATTGAATTTTTCATGTTGACTCTATCTATCAAAAACCTTAGCCTATGTACAGCTAGTGTGAAGCAGACACGCAACCATCTACGCTACAGAGGCGGGCGTTCACGTTATAATTTTCTTTTCCCAGTCTAGCTGCATTCTTGATTAATTTTTCAGTGTGGCCTTTGATCGATGTTTCATCTCACCTTTATTCGTGAAATAATACTTTATCTGTGAAAGATTACTCTTTGTTCTAATACACGATTAATGAGTTGAATATACATTCATTTACAGTCTTCATCGGTGACAAAATTCTACAAGCGCCTGTTCGGATATATATATATATATATATATATATATATATATATATATATATATATTTCTTTTTAATTCTGTCTCCTTAATTACCGCATTCTTCACGATCTCTTGTCCAGTCTATTTCACTACTTTATCTGCGTATCTCTTTTGTTTTTTATCAGTAATTACCCTAAAATTTCTTAAATTTTAATTAACATTTTAAAATCAACAAGCAATTCTTGCTCGGGGCTATATTTTTGCAAAGGTTTCAGCATATGACTGTACAAAAATATACTGGATTTTAATTTTGAGAAAGTAAAAGACGTCGAAAAAAGTTCCATATAAGGGGGAGATTGGAAATTCGAAATTTCTTTTTAATCTCTTTGACGTAACCATGTGAGACCCTGAACGTAAACTGGCTTTTCGTTTTTGAGTTATACACATTTTTTTAAATCAGGGGACCTCAAAACCTGTACATACAGTGAAATATCGTATTGAAATTTTAGGAGGAATAGAATATCTTCTCTACCTATGTGTCGAGAAGGTAATATGAAGATTTTCATAAGGAAAAATATCGCAAAATATGAAAGTCCTTTTTTGTCACGTGCATTGAATTCTGCACACTGCAAAATATAAATTTGAATCCACGATGGCAATTATGCAGCAGAATGCGAAATGACATCTTTGCCTGTATCTAGTAATTAACGGATAGAAAATGAAAAGTAAAAACTAAAGTAATTAGTGGTAATTCCTTATTGGTTACCAGTTACAGCCACAGAAATTTAAATCTTATCTTGGCTAAGAACCTAATTTTTAATAACATGTAAGTTTCAGAGGGCCTTAGATGTCAAATTGGGTGAAATAAAATTCCGCAGTCGGTAGGACTCGAACCTACGCTCCCAGAGGGAATCTGATTTCTAGTCAGACGCCTTAACCACTCGGCCACGACTGCCACGTACAGAATTGGTTCTTTACAGGTATAAGTCTAGGTTTAAGATAAGATAAACCGAAAATATTCATATTTTTAACCAAGTTATGAATTCTTTTGACGCAATTGCATCGTAGCTAATGGCAACGTGTCATAGTTAATGAAATTGCATGTATCCTAAATGCTTGTCTGATTCTTTGGTATTAGTTTCGCTTTACGTTGTAATTGTGTTACTTCGGAACCTGTTGCGTCTTTATTTGTAATTATCTGATACAGATATTGAGTACTTGTAAATGGTAGCTATGTTGTGTACTAAAAACTGTGATACTTAACAGGTCGAGATTCAGGGCCGAGGATTCCCAAGCATTCGAAATCTGATAAGTAGCTTAGAGTTCGTGGTTAGCCGGTTACTTTTTGTAATGCTTAAAAAAGACCCAAAAAGAAATAATAAATCAATTTCTTTTGCATATTTTATTGGACATTAAAAATAATGAATTGCATATAAATGATATAGACAAAACCTTCTTGCCCAGTCTTTTGTTAACGAATTAATAGAAGTAACACATGTCTTGATTGTTGTAATGTTTACGTAGCCGAATTGAATCTTTTGATTTTTGATGGTTATTATAAAGTAGTAAAATTTTATAAAACTGGGTGAAATAAAAGGAATTAAGGGGATACAGTACCGAAAACCCCAAATCCATCAATTTTCAACCAATCTTGCTGAAAATTTTACACTTAGTTCTGATGCATAGTGGACACACAATTCAAAATTTGGTTTTTATATCTTCAATAGCTTTTGAGTAATTAATTTGTGAAATTCAAAATGTGGACTAGATTCAAACCGCTCCACCTGATGAAAATTTTCAAAATTTTAATTTTTCTATTTCTAAAAATATTCAGATGGTTTTGTAGAAAAGATCTATCATATGAATTTCTTATACTGCCTTTAGTTCCAGAGGGGAAAAAAATAGGTATGGAGCAAACAAAAAAGCCAAAAAATGATTAAACCTGTGATTTTATAGATCAATAACTTTAAAAATATAATGAATATTAAAAATTCATATGCTAGAAACCTTTGTTTGCTTTCTAAGAGCATGTATTCAAAATTTTATAGGGACTGAAACAAAACTGCATCGTGTGGAACATTTCGAATGACCAAAAATGTTGAAAAAACTATAACTGAGTAAAACAAATTTTAAAATCCAAAACATTTTCCTTCTCAGCTACATGCCTTGAAGCAGAATAAAACCCTCCAGATAGGTAAGTTGGACCCTCCTGCATCTTCCTTCTCTCTTCTGCAGCAGTTTTCTTCAATTTTAGTTTCCTTCTGGATGTTTTAGAAGTTGCCTTCACAGAAGTTGCTGAATGAAATCAGCGTAATTGGTCCTTCCCTTGGCTAATTTTTAGAGATGCTGGTGAAATCTGTGTCCATTAAAGTCTGACTGCAGCTTGAGTGAGGCAGAACAACCAAAATTAAATTCACTGATGGTTGATGTCACAGCAACCTGAAGTCTCTTCTTTCAAATATTTCTTTTGGGCAATTATGCCATATCATGTTATGTAAACTTTCATTTGCATTTTTTTGTCTTACCCAATGTACATCCCCTTAGGATTTCATCTGATGCCAGCCTTTGGTACACAGCCATTAGTTTTCTTACCACATCAGGTCTCAGGTATGTCCTCATTGTTGTGTTATGTTTAGGTGTTTCTTCCCACGTATCGTTTAGCCTATTCGTGATCCTATGTACAAGGTCAACAAAAGGTCAGTTGTTTCAAAGAATGTTTTACCTACAACAGTGATATGCACGTTTTGATGTATATAATACCTATATAAATGTTAAATGGCACACTAAAACTCATCAATTATATATAAAAAGTATGTAGTTTATCGAGAAACACAAGAAAATCCCGACCGTTAGAAACTCAGACAAAAGCAAAATATAAACATTACTATTTGCTGTCAATGTTTGTAGCCAGTGTTTTGTTTACATGGTGCTACAAATTGTAAGAAATAACCATCATACCAACACACAAAATTCCACCAGAAACTTTGCCCGCTAATTTCAAATGTATTAATTTACTACATTCAATCGAACTGAAATGACAGAATTCTGTAAATCCAAGGGCCGGCATGCACGGGCGCACGGGCATTTAAATTGTCATGTGAAGGTATTTAAATGCCTGAAACTCCTAAATTTAGTTGGATTATGATACTATAAGTTTCAAAGTATTTTATTAGCTCAAAAATTATTTTTTCCCATATTTTTAGGCAATTTCGGTGCTTCATTTCCTTAAATCGCTTTATAATGTTAACAATTTGTCCAATTGCATATATACTTTTTCAATCAATAAACAAGAGGACGGACTGAAAAGTTTCCGTCCTAATAAACACCATCAGTTGATTCTGTGTTTAGGTTTGTTTCGTTTTTATATTTTGGCAATACTGAAAAAAAAAAACCATAATAACATGGTATCCTTGACGACGAAGTGTTTTTAGACTGATGTTACAAACGACTTGTTTGTGAAATCGATCTCCATTAATAAGAAAGATTTGACGTCATTTTTCTTAAGATAAGTGAAGTTTTTGCTACAGATAGTTATACGCGTTGCTTTACATTACACAGCAAAATCCAGATCAAAGTTTATTTGTATATACTTGTAAATTAAGACAGTACCAAATGTTACAATTGATTAAAACTTCAATTGCACATACTTTGTTTATCACTTGGTACTTATTGTAACACGAACGTTACATATTTGTGAGAACATGCAGAACAAAACATTAATGATCCGTTGAACCTAAATCCCAGCTGATGTATGTCCATGTACTGTCAACTGTTTACTGCTTTACGTGGGCTGCTCTGCGAAATAATGGCTGAACATGGATTTTCAAGAATTTGGCAATTTTTCCAAGGTTTTGTTTTTCTCAAAAATAACTCCAGTAATTTTGATTAAATAACTATTTGTTGCGGATATTTCCATGACAAATGTAACATAAAAAGGTAGATTACGTAATGCAGAGGGGACACCTAGCACCACGACGTGCAATTGGATCATTCTTAAACACCTCGGTGGAATGGATGAGTTGAAAGAAGCGCAAGAACAGTATGGACTGCGACAACTTTAACTACAGAAACATACCTTCATTAGCCAGCTTGGAGACGCTCAAAGCGATCTGCCCAAACAACCGGAAGGTTTCACAGAGTCTCTCCTCCAGCGGTTGAGTCTCGAATGGCCACCCTCTGACGGAGTCTAGAAGTTTCAGCACGCAAGTCTCTGCGCCGTCTGCCGTTGTCGACCGACACATAGTCGTCCAGTAACACGAAAGAGACGAAATGTGAAACAGGAGATCACCCAACATACGTCTTACTGCTAGGAAATACCAGGAAAAATTCGGTCCGAGTGGGCAATTACCAGGGTTCTAATCTGACAAACATCTTCCGAATGGAGCGTCGCGAGGTTAATGAAATTGAAAATGTCCTCAGAAGTTCTGTTCTTTTTGGGTGACCTTTGTATAACTGATAAATCGTAAGTCTTACTGCACAAAATATATAAATCTAGTTAAACCCCATAATATATGACATTTTGTGAGTAGTTCAAAGTTTCTAAAATGTATCTTGTTACCGGTTCGTATTTTACAGCATATACAACTTTCTGAACTGGGGTGTCATTTGTTGTTTTTCTCCTGCCATGCATAGGGAGCGGAATTTCAAACTTCGCGTATCAACCAGCTATTAAAACATTTGTACGGTTAGTATGAAGAAATAATTAATTTCCTTAAATTAACTAAAATCTGTAAGTACATCTTAAGTCTACTACAGCCCCATATTCCATCATGCCTATAAGGGAATATCAAATAATAAAGGGCGGGCCACAGGAACCTGACGATTTTCAAGTTTAAATTAGTTGGTAAATATGACAAACGCGCGAGATATCACGAGCAAGACTGCTGTTTGCCATTGTTGTAAGAATGACGCCGTTGAATTCTGAACATCGTGCTTTTGTGGTGGAAACTTTTTAAAAAACGGCGACACGGTTGTCATGATGATATGACTCTGATAATGAGTGACGACGCTCATTTTCATTTAAATGGTATATAGCGAAGAAACAACATTTTCGCTTTTGGAGTGACTCAAATCCATAACAGCCATTTATGCATCCTCTTCATTGTCCACTTGCAACAGTCTGGTATGGCGTTGTGAACTTTGGAATCATAGGTCCTTATTTTCTTGTAGAGGACGATAGAGCTGTATCGGATCGATACGAAGAGATATAGGGGACTTTCTTATCCTGAGTTACACTATCGTGGAATCAGTCTCCACACCAACTAGTTTCAACAAGATGGGGCTACAGCCCATACTGCCAACGTGTCCAAGTAACATTAATGAGTTCAAGGACGCCATACAGGTGAAAATTACAGACATACCAAATGACATGTTGCAATCACTGATACAGAATCTGCATTAAAGACTACAACAATCTATACTAAGTAATGGAGGCTATTTAAGAGAGGTCCTATTTAGAAAATAAGGTCACGTCCTCAAATGGCATTCAATACCCTATTGTCAGGTTCCCATGGACCATCCTGTATAATTTATAATAAATGTATCTCTATTAATATTCAATAAATATAAGAACAGGCTTTTCTTAGAATACTTTGTTCAGGATTGAATAGAGAAAATAATATGAGTATAATAAATATACGTTCTTAATTCATTGAGCTTTAATGAACAAATTCCTGGTTAAATACGTAAAATTGAAGCTATTAAAAGTGAAGCAAACAAATATATACAAATATAACAATTTGTAACTTAAAACTTCACTTAACTTATAAGAAATGATGATAATTGTCTTATAAATTGTCCGTTTTTTTTTCGAAAAAAAAAAACCTCATAAAAAGATCAGCAAGAAAAGGTGAAGAGGATTACCCATTGCTAAGCCAGAAGTTTGTTGAAGAAATTCACCATTAAAAGTGAATTTTTTTTTTATCTAAACAAAATTCAGTAATGGATAGAGCCAACATGAAAAATTCAATGCCATGGCCGGAATTTGAACCGCGGATCTCCTGGTTTCCGTCCAGTCGCTTTAACCCATTGAGCTACCATGGCCAACGTGCCGTCCTGTCATTAAATTCTCCAATTGACTCGTATATTTCCCCTGTAAACCACTAGGGGCTCTCGTATCCGAGATACACAGTTTGTGGCGACTTACTATCGTAAGTACTTGAGTCCCAGGCTTCATCATTTAACTCTTATTATTTTAGTTTATTGATGGAAATGAATCATTTCTCCACACTAGCCGTTTATAGGCTAAGATTTTTGATGGATAGAGTCAACATGAAAAATTCAATGCCATGGCCGGAATTTGAACCACGGATCTCCTGGTTTCTGTCCAGTCATGTTGACTCTATCCATAAAAAACCTTAGCCTATAAACGGCTAGTGTGGAGAAATATTAATTTCCATCAGTTAACTAAAATTCAGTAAGTTAAACAAAAACAACTATTAAGTCTTCATGTAAATTTATTGAATTCAACCAATTTTTGAAATAAATTATAAGTTTTTCTCTAGAAATACAAGGAAATAAGGCAGTTATATCAAAAGAAACAAGTTTATCAGTTTTAGATAATATAACATTGTCAATCTTTATAACTAATTCAAAAGAATTTTTAATACTTAAACTCTCACATTTATCAAAATTACTAAATTTTTTATGTAGCTATTTAGCTAAATTATAAGTTGGTGAATTTATACAATTTACAATAGGTCTCATTTTATTTCAAAGTTTATGAATTTTAGGAAGAGCATAAATTCTAGGTAAAATAGGTTTACCTACTTTTACTAAATGTTTCTCTTTATTTTATATAATTTTCACTTCATTAGCATTTTATTAAAATTTGAAATAAGAGATTTTAAAGGGTATTCATTAATTTTTATGAAAATTATTAACATTTCTTATAGGTAGGGCCCGCAAGTTGTTGACTTAAACATTCTCTAAAAATGAGCTATAAAATGCCCTTAAAATATAAAAAATGCCCTTAAAATATAAATAAAAAAAATTAACAATTTCTTTCATAATAATAAATTAATAACTGTCACACACAAATAATAGTATATATGGTTCAAATAACCACATTTTAAAATTAACTTTCTTAGCAAATAATTCAATTATTGATCCAAAATAATAATTAAATTCAAACTTTATCAGGTCACTTTCAATTTTATAACATATGTGTTCCCGCCAAAATCTGGAACATACTGTTTCAAACGGGACGCAGTTGACTTTTTGTTTCGTCATTTCAGTTCCACAACACAACAAATTTACACACCTCACAAACTACTCTCCTTACTACGGCACTTCTAGCTCCTGAAGTCTTGACTGATGCAATCTACACGTATCGGCGATTCCTCGAATTGATTCATCATAAACTCACCAGCACTGTTAGGATGCAGCACTTAAAAAGTTACTATTTCATAAAAGATTATGATATAAAGGAACTTTTAATCACGGATTATTTAAAAAAAAAACATAAAGCCAATGAGTTACGGTCAGGTCGGCCACGGAAATTGAACCCGGGCCTTCCGAATGCGGGCTACAGATGAAAATGCCCAATAAATTCGTGAAAAAGAAAGCAAATGAGCGGAAAATGCATCTAAATGTTAAAAAAATGAATTTATTATAAAATGTGGAAAAATGCATTTTGATGACCAATAAAACCATATACATGTGACGTATTTGTTCCAAAATGCACTTATTTCCAATAAGCATCTTCTTGACTACTCAGAAAAAAAAAAAGACTTTTCATTAAAATCCGGGCCCTACTTATAAGTGAAGTTATAAGTTATAAATTGTTATATTTGTACATATCCTGGTTAAATATTTATATGGACTTTCAGGGTAGACAAATTAATAATGATTTGTTTTCTGGATGGGACTTAAAGCACGTACTCACAATGAAATCTTCGTATAACATTTGTGGATGGAATACGGTTGTGAATTGTGTACATATGGATTTAACTAATGTCTACACGTTTATGTATACATAACTTAAGATGCCTGACAGTTAGAATGGCATTGTAGCTTAAAAATAAGTCATTAAATTTTCAAACAAGGCCATTTTTAAAGCTTGTGTTGTCTATTAATTTAGGTTGTGATAGTTTTAGTGGGGATGTTATTGTTTTGGAAAGCTGTACGTGAGGAGTCAAGGGTTAAGGTAGAAGTGTAGCGTGAGGGAGATTTTAAAAATACCGTTCCTTGGAACGTCTGCCAGTTACGAATGATGGCGTCGCATGGTGGGACATAGCCCAAAATACTCGTCGGCGGCGTCCCTTTGTGACGTCAGCACCGAGACGAGGGTCATTGCCCACTTTCATTCATTGCCACCCCCGTCTTACGACATCAGTGGCCCAGTGACAGAACCGCCCGCACTTCAACTGGAAACGAAGAAACGCCCGAAAATACATTCACACAGTTTTATCTATCTCTTGCTGTGAAGTTCTCATGATCAGAGTTCAAATAAATAACCAGCAATGTCTCAAAACCATACAGTAACCATGTTTTAACAAGATCTATATTTTTGTGTAGTAATATTTTGTCTACATCCGAATGTAGAGCACATCTGAAGATATTCCCAGTAAATTAAATACATACATTTCATTTGCTATACAAATATCTTAATAATTATTTATGGTAGTGGAGTTCAAGACGTATTTTATCCCCGAGTGGAAGGTTTGTTAAGTTCCGCGAGTGTATAAATATTTCTTGTACTATACAATGTTTTATCCAAAACTTACTCTAATCATTAAAAAGGCTTACTACTTTTTAAATTAAACTGTGCCAAAATAGCAAAATTATCTGTAATTTTATGTTCTGGAATAGAGGGCTATTTAGACCAAAGTCGTGTCACAAACATCGTTGGCTAATACCTAATATGAGACAATCGATGTTGGCTAGTCGTTTCTAGGGAAACGATGCTCGAGAATGTGCTGAAAAGTTTCCGACCTAATAAAGATGCAAGACATTTTTTTCAACATAGTCTCCTTGAAACTCTACAGACTTCTCCCAACGATGCTCCCATCTCTGTAACCCATCCAAATAGCACTCGGCGTTTTTCTTTGCAAAATAATTGTTCACGAAGGTGATTGTCTCTTCATTTGACGAAAATCTCTGTCCTCCGAGTGCAATTTTCAGATGAGGGAAGAAAAAGAAGTTACTTGGGGCTAGATCTGTTGAGTAAGGCGGACGGTCAAGCAGCTCAAACCGTAATTCGTGGATTTTCGCCATTGCAACCGCTGAGATGTGAGACGGTGCGTTGTCTTGGTGAAACGGGATTTTCTTTTCTGCAATGAGGCCGTTTTTCCGCTAGTTCTGCCTTCAGCTTGTCAATTAATGGTTTTTCCTTTTTGAAAAAAATCGATTATGACTATCCCAAAAAACAGTCCAAAAATAATCAATTTAATTGTTTCGATTGTGATAAAGTTCATATTGGAAAGAATAAACGTAATTTAGAAACCAGAACGAAAGAACATTTTCGTAACTTTTAAGTATAAACAGACTGATAAATCGGCCGTAGCAGATCATTTTTGTTCGTTTAACCATGAAATAAATCCAGAAGTTAAATTTTTAAAACAATTAAATGGTCCGATTGATTAAGTGGTTTGGGAAAAGATATTTATTTTAAAAAACAAACATCGTGTAATGAATTTTGAAATACCGAGAGTCGATTCTGTTTTTAAATTTGATTTATTTTCATATTTTGGTAATACTAACAAGAACATATTAACCTCTAGCGTTCGTAACAATGGCAACAGATTTGTTGTTTCCCGCTGACGATGTGAAAAAGTTTTATATGAAATCGCGATCCCAGACAATTTATAAGAGAAGTGTCGTAATTTCTTATCAGATAAGTGAAATTTTAAGCTACAGATTGTTATATTTGTATATAAGGAGCCTATACTGATCGCCCTACAAGCTAACAGGTTGCCCCTCTCTCTCCTCCCCACCCGCACTATAGTGCATTCGCTGGTGCACTGCTTACCCAATTCTCGTTTTAGCGTGTCGTGAAGACCGCTGATCTAAGGTATCCCATGTTTGTCGTTATTCCAAGTATAAAGGGAAAATATCCCTCGGTTACTGCACACAAATGAATTTATAATACCCCTTAGGAACTGGAAGCTTAAGAGAATACGTCATAGAGGCGATCTGATAAATGAACATCAGTGTGTGTGGCTCAGGTGTTAGGCGTTGACCTACCAATTCCTGTGGGACGAAATTGAGGCACAGCGGCGTCATTATCAAACAAAATATTTATTTATCTTGTGTTAAGTTTATGTCGTGAGTCTTGTATCGTTATGCCAGTGCTTAATTTTGCTTGTGAATAAGCCTTTGTGAACACTTTCTGAGTTGGTAAACCTGGTCTAGACATTGTGTCGCCTGCACGTGAATAAGCTGTATAGCACAACTGCTTGGCGTCAACTCTACCACTCGAGGCGCTGTCAGTCCGCTCTTCGATTGTCTGCTCTATTCAATGGCTTGAGCTCTGATGTCTCCACCCATTTGTTACCTTTACGTCACCACCGTTGCCAAGGAAACCTCAAGATTGGAAAAACATCTACATAAGTATCACAATTAGAGACCAGCAAAACGTTGTAAAAATATTCGATATCATTACTACTTTTTGAAACTGAAACATACTAAAGAGATTTAGAGAAGGTCAACTTAATTGGTTTGCAAATTAGCTTTGTAAATTTTGTCCGATTAAATAATAAAATATCAAGTGGAATACAAGAAATTTATCGAGCTTCTGAATTGTTATTAAATTTAACTATTATATTATATAAAAAAAGTCTTACATGACTTTCTCTACTCAGGTATGCAAACTTTCATTACAAACCTTTTGTTTTCTATGCTTTTGTTTCTCAGCATGTAAAAATGCAGAAATGGTTTTAATATATTTCCTTTTATGTCAAATGTGGCTGGAGTAATGCCCTGCTTTTAAGCGATAGTGGGATCTTTTAATAACTGCTAAGTGATTGCCCTTTTCTATCTTTGGTCATCAAGGAACACGTCTACTTAAGCCAATAGTTCTTCTTAAAGAAAAAAATCCTATCTTTCAAGCTGAAGTTAATAGATTTGGCATTTCATTGTATATGCATGGCCACAACATAACAGAATAACGACTTTCTATTTGGGAAAATTCAAATATACGAGGGTGGTCTGAAAAGTTTCCGACCTAATAAAGATACAAGACATTTTTTTAGAATTTTTTTCATTTTTTTTTTCTGTTTTTAACATACTTCTCCCAGCGATGCTCCCATCTTTGTAACCTGTCCAAATAGTACTCGGCGTTTTTCTTTGCAAAATAATTATTCACGAAGGTGATTGCCTCTTCATCTGACGAAAATCTCTGTTCTCCGAGCGAAATTTTCAGATGAGGGAACAAAAAAAGTCGTTTGGGGCTAGATCTGGTGAGCCAAGCGGTTCAAACCGTAATTCTTGGATTTTCGCCATTGCAACCGCTGAGATGTGAGACGGTGCATTGTCTTGCTAAAACAGGATGTTCTTTTTCTGCAAATGTGGCCTCTTCCCGCAAGTTCTGCCTTCAGCTTGTCAAGTAATGATACGTAGTATGCTCCTGTAATGGTTTTTCCTTTCTGAAGATAACCAATTTAAATAACTCCATGGCTATCTAAAAAACAGTTTAATCGGCGCCAAAACTCGGATTTATTGCGCCTAAACTGCGGCAATAGAGCGTTGGAAATGTTCATGCGAACACGTTTTTGGTCTAACGTGAGCAAACGTGGCACCCAACGCGCGGACATCTTTCTCATGTCTAAATGTTGATTTAATATGTGACAAACACGTTCTTTTGACATGTTTATAGCCTCTACTATCTCTCTCACTTTAATTCGGCGGTCGTCTAGCACCGTTTGGTGAACTTTGGCGATGTTTTCGTTGGTAGTTGCAGTTTTTGGACGTCCCGAACGTTCATTGTCTCCCAAGCTCTTACAGCCACGTTTAAATTCAGCTGCCCAAAATTTCACTGTGGTAAATGATGGTGCAGAGTCCCCATGCACAGAATCCAACTCATCTTTGATTTGTGTAGGCGTATTGCCTTTTAAAAACAAATATTTAATGACAGCTTGATACTCGATTTTGTCCATTTTCATATAAACACTCACATCAATTCACGCAAACGACTGTAACATAAAACTGAGCGTCGAAAATGGCTGAAACTTTGGTGAGTAACTGTCAACAGATGAACAACGAAATTCACTAGCTTTTATTTACGAGTGCTGCCATCTTCCTTTTGAGGTCGGAAACTTTTCAGACCATCCCCTCATGCATAGGTAACAAGCAATATTTCGAATATGATTAATCTAAACCCAATTATATTTGACATGAAGGTGTGTTTTAACAAGATCTACATTTTTGTGTCGTTAGATTTTGTATATATCTTACAGTTTACCAGTTATAAAAAGCTCATCCAGAAAAAGGAGCACTATCGAGAATATTCCGAGGAATTTAATTATATATTGTTAATTACATGTTTGCTTTTTAAAGAAAATATATTAGGCATAGTATTTTAATTTAGATTGTTTGACCCATTTTTGGGTCAGAAAATTTTCTATATTGTAAACGGTAATTTAAAGTGAGAGAATTTTCGTAAAAATACAATTTTTCGGGATTCGGGGAGTAGAACCTTTTTATGGAAGCAAAACTTTCTCTAATTAGGATAAGAAAAAGAAATTATACTTTTTAGAAAAAGGCTTGATTTTTCTTACATTTAAATCTTCCAGCGTTAAATGATATCGAACGATGAATGAAATGAACATCAAATGAGTCCAGGTTCCATAGAGCTTAGAGTTTCTAGACATTTATCTTTCATGATAAGGGAAAACCTACAACGTTAAGTCATATCGGACGATGAGTGAAATGATTTTCAAATGAGTAGAGGGTACATAGAGCTTAGAGTTACCAGACATTCATCTTTCATGATAAGGGAAAACCTCCAACGTTAAGTCATATCGGACGATGAGTGAAATGATTTTCAAATTAGTACAGGGTACAGAGAGCTTAGAGTTACCAGACATTCATCTTTCAGGGTAAGGGAAAACCCCGGAGAAAAAACCTTAACAACCTGACCCAGATTAGAAATCATGATCTCTTGATAGTTAGGCAGACAAGCTACCACATACGCCACAGAGGCTTTGAACATCATTGCCATTATCAATTGCAAAAGCGAAGGCTCCCATAAGACCATAGAAGTTAAAGGTTGCAGGTAAATGTCTGGGAAAAAGAACTGACAAATGCAAATCTGTAATAACCTATATCTATGAAACGGCTGTTACAACAAAAACGTTATTTGAAATAAACTGTATTTTAAATAGGTTACATGTTTGATTGATAAGATTTGGTCTAGTACTAAGGTTTATCAGTTATTTAAAAGTCATTCAGAATAAAGATGAATTTTTAGACTGCTTCCAGAAAGTTCAAGAGTTACGTATTATTTGTCATATAAGTATCTTACGTATGACAAGATACGTAAGATCATCAAAATCATGAGTTTATACGTAAAAATAGCTTGAGTTGGAAGGATTTTCTGGAAAACTTTGATCTGTTGTCTTTTGTTTCATTTGCGTTGTTCTGTTTAACTCCTTTGGTCATATCGAGGGCGTTGCCTTGAAAAACAATTGATGGTGCTTAAATACATGGTTTGTCAACGTCTGTTTTATTACTTTTCAGTATGCATTAAACGCACTTCTAGACTATGTGGAGAATTGGGAATGATTCCGGTTAAAGAGAATACCCCGCCTTGAGTATCTTCTCGCCGCAACTTTGGAAATTGTTTAAGTACTCAGGTTGGCGTTGTTAGAACTTTCGCTTTTAGGTTATGTTGTTAAAACATAGACTGTTTTATAAAATGTTTGGTGGAAACCAATGCTTGCTCCATTTACTATAAATAATGGGCCTTCCGCCATTGCTTTATAAACAAAAATGAAGTTTAATCCTAAATATGCCAACAGTAAAGAGTCGTTTCCCCATATCGTCCTGGTTTGTGTGTGTGCAAAATGTGACGCGGACAGCGTTCAAAGGAAGTGGGCTCGGCGATGTTAATGACATGTGACTAATTTGTTGAGCAGTCGCATACATAGAGTGCGATAAGACGAAATGGGAGTAATGTATTTATTGACACTTCAGAAATAGCACACATTTGATTTACGACCGACATTTTGATAACATTGTGTCGCATTCTTTTGTGACAACTGCCAATCTTAAAAGATGAAATGTCACCAGAGTTTCCTGTTCACCGGAATTAATGTTTTGTATTCATGCGACTTTCTTTTTTCACACTTATAAAACTTATTACAAACATTTGTTGCTCTAATTACTCCAAGATAATCATTATCTTATTGTTAATTTTATTGTAGTTACCTTAAAGATGTATATACTGAAATTTCATTAACATTTTCAAAAAGTCGCATTTTCCTCTTTTTAGTTTATAAAATAGTGTTAGCCTTCCTAAATTAAAAGAATGCTTACTATCTGTTTCAAATGGGAAGGCGTTTGTCTTGGGCGCTACTAGGTGAGCAACCAATCGGAGTACTGCGGTGTTGTCGTATTGCATTCCCCGTAAGTGGTGTGTGACGAGCGCCAAACTAATCAATCTCTAATAAATACTATTCGCGCTAAGACAAAAATTCGATTTTGCAAAAACTGATCCATGAGGAAGGCAGAGAGTAATGTATTTAACATAAGCGTAAAAACCTCATATTTTCAGCTCATACAGTTTTCTTAATACAAATAAAGTAGATACCAGCATACTATAACAATGCATTGCGGCGTAAACACTATAACGAATATCATTATTGGTTGGTATGTGTGCGTCAACGTATATTTGAAATTACTCAGAACTGAAACATAGATATCTGACATGACGTGGCATAATAGAAATATGTACTTTGAATAAGCCAAGGAGTTTGTTAAATTCGATGAGAGGAAACGATACACTTCTCGCTAGTCTGGCAGAACGTATCTGATCACATTATATCTTTGTTTATGAATGGCTTGTAATCTCTATTTACTCTAGAGAGTTCAAAGCAGTATTATTCAGTTACTCTTCCATGAAAAACTGTATCAGCTAGATCAATGAGAAGCGATCCACCTCCCCCCCTTACTGCTGCTAGAACAATCCAATAGAGTTAATGTGGGCTCAAATTATGTTGCAAACAGAAATAATATTTTTAAACTGACTGATGTTGAACGACTTATTTACGAATAAATTGACAAGAAACACAACAACACTGGGAAAACTGCGTGAGACATCAGATAAACTAGAAGAAGACGACTTTTGGAAAGAAATAGCACGTAACGAGATTTTGGAACCTATCATCATAAATTTGCAGTACTCAGACGATGAAGACAATGGCAATGACGAATTATCTCTTAACGTAAGTAACATTCACAGCTATACGGATGCACTGCTGGTATTTTCTTTGGATTATAGAAATAAGTAATTCATAAACGATAATTAATTTTTAACTGAATATTTAAACAATTTGTATAATATACGAATATCCATGTTACAACTGTCATTTCAACAACTGCATTATTATAAAACTTAGGAAAATTCAGTTTGCGTTCCCTTACGTCTAGCGCCAAGAACACTCGCAAGTGTGCGAGAGAGATAGAGGTGGCTACGCTGAACGCTCTAACGCATTCGCTACAGGTGAGTACTCTTCCCATTTGAAACACATGATAGCATCCGCAAGCCATTTTTAAATGCTCTAATGTAGTTTGAAAGTTACGTTTATGCTAGTGTTAGATATGAATTCTAATTCCTTTATCCTTGTTTTCTCGCTATTAAATTTTCATCATTTTTCATCGTTTAAGATGCTCCTTGTGTCGCAGTATTAGTGATAGACTAATGAAACTTGCTACACACGTCCATAGAGACACAGTGAATAGAAATTGCCCTGGATTTTATACATTTAAGCAAACTTTCTTTACTTCAAAACACAAAAATTTGAAATGTTGGGTACAAAAGCCGTATTCAGAGATTTAAAAATTTCTGGGACCTAAAGCCATTGAGACACAGAGAAACCTAGAGAAAATTAAAAAATTAATGTATTGGGAACCTGTTGTTAAAATATTAGACCAAAGCTTAAGTTTTTTGTCGTAAGGAACTTTGTAGTTGGCGTAACCAAAAATAAATAAATTTTAGCATATTTTCCAAATTATTTCAGTGAAATTTACTTAGTTATATCTGTGGTATAAATATTAGAAGAGCTAGCGTTATTAGTTCAGGATTTCAAATTTTCAGTCATAGGTATCCAAGGGAAGTCGGAACAGCCTCTGACCAATGAATGAGAGCTTTTTGGTGCGCTTAACTCAAGAACCACTGAACGCATTAATTTGAAACTTTTACGTGTTATTTTACAACACTTTGTGATTTTTTTTAAATAAGTGTCTTGAATTTGCTTCTAAAAATATTCAATATTTATTTTTTTAATTCAAATTTCCACGTATAATTCTACAATTACCTTTAAAACAGTTTAAGTATTGCTTTAATTCCATAAAAATGTAGACTTGTAGCTGAAGTAGCTTTATAGATGGCTGCACACAAAGTATAAAAAAATTAAACAGATAAAAACAGCATTAAAGTGTTGCTATGTAGGAACTACACCTCAGAATTTCCCCAGATCCATGTTCTGCATCATTTTCATCATCAGCATCCTTCCTCTTTCGTTTTTCACTCCTGCTCTTCTTCCTAGACTCCATGGTCACTCGCTCTATGGTATTATTAATTGTTTTGTTAAATTTGTCTGGGAAGGCTGGTAAATTGAGAACAGCACCCAATGTCTTACCTGTCTCAATTCCCTTGCCAATGGTTCTCAAGCCATAAGCAAACCTTACATTTACTTCTGCACCACTTTAAATAGTTCTGACTGTTTCAAATGTATATTCTTTATTACACTTTTGGCAACTGGGTGATAATGTAGCTTCCGATATGACTTGACGTTGGAGAACGTAAATTACCAAATGATTATGTAGCTAATAATCCATTTCGTTTCTTAGTGTCCTCTGATATGAAAACATTTTACATTTTCACAAAATTTTCACTGTACGAAGTTTCTATATCTACTCACTGAAAAGTTAGTCATCACTATTTTAGATACTCCCACAAGAAACAATCCGGTGAGGTTAGGTTAGGGGATCTGGGGGGCCACAGATCTTTTGAGATGATTCGATTATCAAAGAAACTGTACAAGAGAGAGTGTACAAGAATAGGCCACGAACAATTAATGTTCTCGAGGAATCAATTTGAACCGAAATAAGTAACATTGGCGAGGATACTCTCCGTAAAACTTCAGAGAATATGGCTAGACGAGTACAAACATGTATAGATGCTGGTGGAGGACACTTACAGCATTTTCTCTGAGATGTAAGTAGTGTAATGTAATCTACCAATTGTGTATTATATTCTCCCAGACTTGTACGTGTGTCCTATTATTGGTTCAAAGGTCATGGCCTATTGAAATGGTTCAGCTTTATATGGATCACGCTATACTTAATTCTGATAAAAACAATCTTTCAAATCCAATCTTGGCTGTATAGAAAATAGATAACATAATAGCTTTCCCCTAATAATTTTTATTGTGTACGTGATAGAGAGTTGGATGGTGGATTGGTTTGAAAGTTGGTAAAATTGTAAGCATACGTTATCTGTTGAACCCGGAGGCGCCAGTTCACAATCTTTGTTATGTGATAAATGTGCGGTTGACCCTTGTTGTGCACTTTCACGATTACCTCCCACCCTGTCTGTCTCTTTACTGATGTCCGTACGCAAGTCCACGTAAAGTGGTTAGTATCTCTGTGCAGTTGACGGAGAGCACAGCACAACTAATGTGTGCACCCAATCACATGAATTTCGCTATCAATTCCTAACCAAAATATTTTTACGTCATCTTTGCATCGTCGAGAGAGAGAGAGAGAGAGAGAGAGATAGAGAGAGAGAGAGAGAGAGAGAGAGAGAGAGAGAGAGAGAGAGAGAGAGAGAGGGGGGGGGGAGAACGAATAACCAGTCCTCATTACGAAAAGTGTAATTATTTTAAAATGTAATAAAATAACAAGAACATTTAGGAAGCTCGCATTCTAGCCTGGTGGTAGCCTCACGTTAAAAATGTCCCGAGTTCGAATGTCGGACTGGGTGATAAAGTCTGTTTTTCCAGGGTTTTCCCTTATCCTGAAAGATGAATGTCTGGTAACTCTAAGCTCTATGTACCCTGTACTCATTTGAACATCATTTCATTCATCGTCCGATATGACTTAACGTTGGATGTTTTCTCTTATCCTGAAAGATGAATGTCTGGTAACTCTAAGCTCTATGTACCCTGTACTCATTTGAACATTATTTCATTCATCGTCCGATATGACTTAACCATGCAGGTTTTCTCTTATCCTGAAAGATGAATGTCTGGTAACTCTAAGCTCTATGTACCCTGTACTTATTTGAACATTATTTCATTCATCGTCTGATATGACTTAACCATGCAGGTTTTCTCTTATCCTGAAAGATGAATGTCTGGTAACTCTAAGCTCTATGTCACCTGTACTTATTTGAACATTATTTCATTCATCGTCTGATATGACTTAACCATGCAGGTTTTCTCTTATCCTGAAAGATGAATGTCTGGTAACTCTAAGCTCTATGTACCCTGTACTTATTTGAACATTATTTCATTCATCGTCTGATATGACTTAACGTTGGATGTTTTATCTTATCCTGAAAGATGAATGTCTGGTAACTCTAAGCTCTATGTACCCTGTACTTATTTGAACATTATTTCATTCATTGTCCGATATGACTTAACGTTGGATGTTTTCTCTTATCCTGAAAGATGAATGTCTGGTAACTCTAAGCTCTATGTCACCTGTACTTATTTGAACATTATTTCATTCATCGTCTGATATGACTTAACCATGCAGGTTTTCTCTTATCCTGAAAGATGAATGTCTGGTAACTCTAAGCTCTATGTACCCTGTACTTATTTGAACATTATTTCATTCATCGTCTGATATGACTTAACGTTGGATGTTTTCTCTTATCCTGAAAGATGAATGTCTGGTAACTCTAACCTCTATGTACCCTGTGCTTGTTTGAACATTATTACATTCATCGTCCGATATGACTTAACGTTGGAGGTTTTCTCTTATCCTGAAAGATGAATGTCTGGTAACTCTAAGCTCTATGTACCCTGTACTTATTTGAACATTATTTCATTCATTGTCCGATATGACTTAACGTTGGATGTTTTCTCTTATCCTGAAAGATGAATGTCTGGTAACTCTAAGCTCTATGTCACCTGTACTTATTTGAACATTATTTCATTCATCGTCTGATATGACTTAACCATGCAGGTTTTCTCTTATCCTGAAAGATGAATGTCTGGTAACTCTAAGCTCTATGTACCCTGTACTTATTTGAACATTATTTCATTCATCGTCTGATATGACTTAACGTTGGATGTTTTCTCTTATCCTGAAAGATGAATGTCTGGTAACTCTAACCTCTATGTACCCTGTACTTGTTTGAACATTATTACATTCATCGTCCGATATGACTTAACGTTGGAGGTTTTCTCTTATCCTGAAAGATGAATGTCTGGTAACTCTAAGCTCTATGTACCCTGTACTTATTTGAACATTATTTCATTCATTGTCCGATATGACTTAACGTTGGATGTTTTCTCTTATCCTGAAAGATGAATGTCTGGTAACTCTAAGCTCTATGTACCCTGTACTTATTTGAACATTATTTCATTCATTGTCTGATATGACTTAACCATGCAGGTTTTCTCTTATCCTAAAAGATGAATGTCTGGTAACTCTAAGCTCTATGTCACCTGTACTTATTTGAACATTATTTCATTCATCGTCTGATATGACTTAACCATGCAGGTTTTCTCTTATCCTGAAAGATGAATGTCTGGTAACTCTAAGCTCTATGTACCCTGTACTTATTTGAACATTATTTCATTCATCGTCTGATATGACTTAACGTTGGATGTTTTCTCTTATCCTGAAAGATGAATGTCTGGTAACTCTAAGCTCTATGTACCCTGTACTTGTTTGAACATTATTACATTCATCGTCCGATATGACTTAACGTTGGAGGTTTTCTCTTATCCTGAAAGATGAATGTCTGGTAACTCTAAGCTCTATGTGCCCTGTACTTATTTGAACATTATTTCATTCATTGTCCGATATGACTTAACGTTGGATGTTTTCTCTTATCCTGAAAGATGAATGTCTGGTAACTCTAAGCTCTATGTACCCTGTACTTATTTGAACATTATTTCATTCATCGTCTGATATGACTTAACCATGCAGGTTTTCTCTTATCCTGAAAGATGAATATCTGGTAACTCTAAGCTCTATGTACCCTGTACTTATTTGAACATTATTTCATTCATCGTCTGATATGACTTAACCATGCAGGTTTTCTCTTATCCTGAAAGATGAATGTCTGGTAACTCTAAGCTCTATGTCACCTGTACTTATTTGAACATTATTTCATTCATCGTCTGATATGACTTAACCATGCAGGTTTTCTCTTATCCTGAAAGATGAATGTCCGGTAACTCTAAGCTCTACGTACCCTCTACTCATTTGAACATCATTTCATTCATCGTCCGATATGACTTAACGTTGGAGGTTTTGCCTTATCCTGAAAGATGAATGTCTGGTAACTCTAAGCTCTATGTACCCTGTACTTATTTGAACATCATTTCATTCATCGTCCGATATGACTTAACGTTGGAGGTTTCCTCTTATCCTCAAAGATGAATGTCTGGTAACTCTAAGCTCTATATACCTTGTACTTATTTGAACATCATTTCATTCATCGTCCGATATGACTTAACGTTGGAGGACGTAATTTATATATAAAAGATATACTTTGTTAGTGGTTTGAATTTTGAAGCAGTTTTTACTTTTCTTAACTGCGAATCGCTATTCTTTTTTTCGTGTCCACTTAAAGAGAGCGGAATCTCAAAGCCATTACACAGCAACTATCTTTTAAAACATTTGATGGTCGCCTAAGCTCAGCTCTAAAGCGTAAATGGTTATTGTTCGTTTATGTAATTAACCAGAAGTATACCTATAAGCTTTTGTAAGAGTAATTGGTGAACGAATAAGTAGAGAAGCTCACGTGAATGTGACAGGTAAGATTTTGGAAAGTAAAGTTAAATGCTATAACCGGGTAATGAACCAAGGATGTTCCTGTCTCCGTCCGGTTGCTATTAATCATTGAACTACCATGGCCAACATGACATTAAATTCTCCAACTTTTTTCCCCCTCCACTGTAAGTGATTATGCTAGCGTTGAATTTTTCAGTCTGACTTTCCATATTTCTTGCTACACTTCCTGGTGTGAAAGAACAATTAATTTCTAGGTAAGATTTTGTTTTTATTTAGAATTTCAAAACATAAGATACTTCCGGTTAAATCTCGGTATTGGGTGGAATTCAGTACTTGCTGTAAGTACGTAATATAGAACGGAAAAGGTTGTTATTATGTTTGCAGTGAATTGTAGTAAACCTCCGTGTTGAATGAGAAACCAAATTTGCATCAAAACGTTTATTTTTAGTAGGTAGAGGTCAAAGGTACTTAGTTGGGTCCAAATCGCTTGTATATGGACACCACAAAGTGGGTGTAGTAACACGTAACAACGCACGACCAACTTTGGCGGCCGCTCCGACGTCGGCGGATGTAGACGTCACGCACTCCCAGGGGCTTCCGGTCACATGAGTTATCGACAGCGGATATGACGTCACGTTGCATGCAGACCTCTCACATTCATATTTTGACGATAACTCGCGGTGGCAATTGTTCATGCGTAACAAAAAAACAAAATCTAAACGTCCTAAACAAGGTCGTCTCGGGTTTGTTGATCCTTTTACGTTACCACATTTCCTCTCAATATTTACTGCTTGTTTGTTATACCTACTGTGGAGAAAAAAATAATAAAAAATACAGTTATCTTCGTAATTACAAGAAAGGACTATAGTTTATTCTATAGTTTATTTCTACTATTGCATTTATAGCTTACTGAAACGGAAACTACAATAAGATTAATAAAATTATTAGAAAATGAAATAATTAGGGCAGTGTTCTCGATATTTGCGATACTTGCATGGTATCGATATATCGAACGATACTTCAGTAAATTCACTCGTTTTTTCGATACTTTAGTAGTGATTCTGCAATTTTTATTTTATTTTAAAATCACAAAATATTACTGCCGCAAGTAGAACACTACAAACCCCGAGAAATTGCCAGGAATGTGGTACCTGTATACAGTAACATTATACAAGAAAGTAATGGTGTGTCAGATTCTCTGTCAGTTAACTGTTCCCAAGAACAAATCACTATATATCACAACGATGATTGGTCACCTCCTAGTTCTAGTGTACTGCATTACTAGAAAATAAATTTAAAATTTCCAGAACTAACAAAATAAGCTGCTAAATATTTGTGTATTCCAGCTGCAACAGTTTTCTCTGAAAGACTATTTAGCACAGCAGGACTCATATGTGACTAAAAAATAAGTAGACTTGACCCTGAAAGAGTGAAAATGCTATGCTCAAGTTCTTCTCGGGAAGCAAGCTAGGTGAAAAGACGATTAGAAATCGACGTTTTGGGAGCGTACATCTCTCCCATCATCAGGGTATAACCACAAATGAATCACTGGATATAACACAAATATAAACAAAGACAAAACACTAACAAAATTCGCATTACCGAACAAAAGACTGTTTTCAGTCAATTAATTGCCAGGTCAGGAGACGGCATGAGTATAGAAAATTAATTGGGTCAAAGAAACCTAACTACTTAACTTGATTACCATGCCGTATTGATATGCGCTTCTTAAGTCGACGGATTTCTATTTTACGGCCGGTTTCTAAGAGAAGCTGAAGTGAAATCCAGCATCACGTTTAAGCATGCTCCTCTTGGAGGAAATGTCCAAAGCCTCCTTAATTCTCCGCTCCCAGTAACTGTTGCACTTTGCCAAGATGGTCGTCTCCCGAAAGTTGGCTCTATGGTTGTTATCAAAACAATAATCTATCAGTTCGGTCTTCTCAGGTTGCATTAAACGAATGCTCCGTTCATGTTCGTTTATTCTAGTAGCGATGGTCCTTCCGGTTTGTCCTATATACGGCGTCCCACATTCACATGGAATGCGGTACACTCCCGAAAATTGAAAGTCCAATTTCAACAGATGTTTATTCTTCGGAGTTGGCTTGTGGATGGTCCTGATGTTGTATTTGGCGAGAATTCTGCTGATTCTGCCGGATAGATTGCCGGTAAACGGGATACAGGCTGTAGCGATAGGTTTATCTGACGCTTGCTGTATTACAGATTTCCCTTTATTAGCTTTGGTAATAGCGGCTGCTGATTCTGCCGGATAGATTGACGGTAAACGGGATGCAGGCTGTAGCGATAGGTTTATCTGACGCTTGCTGTATTACAGGTTTCCCTTTCCTAGCTTTGGTGATAGAGGCTGCTGATACTGCCGGATATGTTGCCGGTAAACGGGATGCAGGCTGTAGCGGTAGGCTTATCTGACGCTTGCTGTATTACAAGTTTCCCTTTCCTAGCTTTGGTGATAGAGGCTGCTGATTCTGCCGGATAGATTGCCAGTAAACGGGATGCAGGCTGTAGCGATAGGTTTATCTGACGCTTGCTGTATTACAAGTTTCCCTTTCCTAGCTTTGGTGATAGAGGCTGCTGATTCTGCAGGATAGGTTGCCGGTAAACCGGATGCAGGCTGTAGCGATAGGTTTATCTGACGCTTGCTGTACTACAGGTTACCTTTCCTAGCTTTGGTGATATAGGCTGTTGATTCTGCCGGATAGGTTGCCGGTAAACGGGATGCAGGCTGTAGCGGTAGGCTTATCTGACACTTGCTGTATTACAGGTTTCCCTTTCCTAGCTTTGGTGATAGAGGCGGCTGATTCTGCCGGATAGGTTGCCGGTAAAAGGGATGCAGGCTGTAGCGGTAGGCTTATCTGACACTTGCTGTATTACAGGTTTCCCTTTACTAGCTTAGGTGATAGAGGCTGCTGATTCTGCCGGATAGGCTGCCGGTAAACGTGATACAGGCTGTAGCAGTAGGCTTCTCTGACGCTTGCTGTATTACAGGTTTCACGTTCCTAGCTTTGGTGATACAGGCTGTTGATTCTGCCGGATAGGTTGCCGGTAAACGGGATGCAGGCTGTAGTGGTAGGCTTATCTGACGCTTGCTGTATTACAGGTTTCCTTTTCCTAGCTTTGGTGATAGAGCCTGTTGATTCTCCCGGATAGATTGCCGGTAAACGGGATGCAGGCTGTAGCGGTAGGCTTATCTGACGCTTGCTGTATTACAGGTTTCCTTTTCCTAGCTTTGGTGATAGAGGCTGCTGATTCTGCCGGATAGATTGCCGGTAAACGGGATGCAGGCTGTAGTGGTAGGCTTATCTGACGCTTGCTGTATTACAGGTTTCCTTTTCCTAGCTTTGGTGATCGAGGCTGCTGATTCTGCCGGATAGATTGCCGGTAAACGGGATGCAGGCTGTAACGGTAGGCTTATCTGACACTTGCTGTATTACAGGTTTCTTTTTCCTAGCTTTGGTGATCGAGGCTGCTGATTCTGGCGGATAGATTTCCGGTAAACGGGATGCAGGCTGTAGCGGTAGGCTTATCTGACGCTTGCTGTATTACAGGTTTCCTTTTCCTAGCTTTGGTGATCGAGCCTGTTGATTCTGCCGGATAGATTGCCAGTAAACGGGATGCAGGCTGTAGCGGTAGGCTTATCTGACGCTTGCTGTTTTACAGGTTTCCTTTTCCTAGCTTTGGTGATCGAGCCTGTTGATTCTGCCGGATAGATTGCCGGTAAACGGGATTCAGGCTGTAACGGTAGGCTTATCTGACACTTGCTGTATTACAGGTTTCTCTTTCCTAGCTTTGGTGATCGAGGCTGCTGATTCAGCCGGATAGGTTGTCGGTAAACGGGATGCAGGCTGTAGCGGTAGGCTTATTTGACGCTTGCTGTATTACAGGTTTCCGTTTCCTAGCTTTGGTGATATAGGCTGCTGATTCTGAGTTAAATTGTCGGTAAACGGGATGCAGGCTGTAGCGTTAGGCTTATCTGACGCTTGCTGTATTACAGGTTTCCCTTTCCTAGCTTTGATGACAGAGGCTGCTGATTCTACCAGATAGATTGCCGGTAAACGGGATGCAGGCTGTAGCGGTAGGCTTATCTGACGCTTGCTGTATTACAGGTTTCCCTTTCCTAGCTTTGGTGATAGGGGCTGCTGATTCTGCCGGATAGGTAGTCGGTAAACGGGATGCAGGCTGTAGCGATAGGCTTATTTGACGCTTGCTGTATTACAGCAAGTTGTCCTTTTGCCACTCACCTAGATCTAATAATTGTTTATAGAGTATATGTTGGACTTGAATTCAAGACAAACGAAGATTGGCTCACTGGTTTGGAGCATAGGTGATGGCAGTGGCTGCTCGTGAGCACTTTTCTTGGTGAGGCCAGATTTAAAGATGTAGAAATCTGGTTGTAATTGGAGTTGTTAATGCAATTTGCATTGTGTTTTATACTTCAGAAAACATTTTTTCAAACGAGTGTTTGATGAAAAAGACTGCGAATTTACTGACTGAAGGGATAGCTTTGAATGTATCATTATGATAATTCACTGGCGGTCCATTTTTTAAAATTTCGTACAGATCATGGGATTGTAAAATTATGCAAATTTTCTCGCAGTCAGCAGGGAATTTTTTTCTAACGTAATAAATTTCTTTGGATTAATAATCCCAAAATTATTGAATATATATGAGGCTTTTGGAATCGTCCGTTATTTTGTTCGAACTCTATATCACACACTGCTTTGGCATCTCGTGACCTGGTATTTAATTCACTGAAAACAATGTTTTGTTCAGAAATGCGAATTTTGATAGTGTTCTGTCTTCGTTTATGTTTGTGTTATATCCAGTGATTTATTGGTGGTTATAGCATTTAATACATATCCTGATGATGGGGGAGATGCACACTCCCGGAACGTGGATTTCTAGTAGTCTTTTCACTTACTTGCTTCCCGAGAATAACTTGAGCATATTCGTCGACAGGAAAGCTTCAAGTCTTATTTTGAGTGAAAATGCTAGTTGTTTCTTTTTAAACAAAAACTTACAAAAGTGAAGTATTTTGCTTTTAAATGTCTAACGTAGATTTAAAAAATAAGAACACTGATGGTTTCAAGTTTTGTCTCATTAAATATGTGCACCTAATTACTTTTATTGGCCTTACACAGTTCTCCCAACATTCCATTTTGTATTGGACCTAGAAGAAGAATGACGGTATCGGGGATCGAATTATGTATTGTCGTGGAACATATCGTGTATCGGTATCCATTATCGAGTTTTGAGAATCACTGGTATCAACTCAACCCTAGAAATAAAAACTAGTTTTAAAAATTGGAATGACATTAATTAATGGAAATTAATTGTTCTTTCACAGTGGCCGTGTGTAGGCTAAATTGTGGAAACGTAGAGTCAGACTGAAAAATTCAATGCCACAGCTGGGATTTGAACCACGGATCTTCTGGTTTCCGTGCGTATTGTCATATCGGCACGTTGGCCATAGTAGCACAATGGTAGTGCGGTTGGACGGAAACCAGAAGATCCGTTGTTCAAATCCCGGCTGTGGCATTGAATTTTTCAGTCTGATTCTACGTTTTCTGCAATGACATTATTGAATTTCAAAATATTCCTCTTTAATTGAATACATTTTGGCATTCAATGAAATCAGTCCTTAAAGCAATGATAAACTATATAACCAGACCTTTATAATGTTCTACTGGTTGGTCTCATGACGAAAATGTGATACTGCGCATTTTATATTTCATTTTCGGAAACAAAAAGAAATCACAAGATGCTAAGATCAGGGCTGTATCCATGGTGACGACCTTTACGTTATCCAGATGTCCAATTGTTTTGACGTTGGTATACCAGTAGGCAATAACGGGATGTCTATCTTCTAATGTTTTAGTAGCAATATGAGTGGGGAAATAGCTACCATCTACATAGCAATACTGCAAATTTGTCGAACTTTTGTAGGATTAGGAGTGTTCGACAGAGTAATTGAATTTTCTGTTTAGGATCATAACATTAAATCTAGGATTCATCATCAGCTATGATATTTCAATACAAACAATGTGCCGCCGGAATTTTTCCAGATATTTTCAGCACCAATAGATACGTTGTTGTTTTTGATCTGGAGTTCAAGTACTGCGCGATCCATATAAACCTGAACCATTTCAATAGACCATAATTTGCCTTTGAAAGCTCGTAAAATGTAGAAATTTGTTGTAATGATCTCAGTGGCTCTGGGAGAATTGTCAACACTGACAATTGTTAACAGTTATAAATGTGAATTTTCTTTGATACGACTGTAGACATTGAAGTTTATATGGGAATCTTCAAAACATTTGTGGAGCAGCTGGATGATATCGAGTTGAGAGAAGGTTATTTCCAGCAAGATGGAGCAACGTACCATACATCTGATGACACCATGTAACTTGTAACCAGTTTCTTTGATAATCGAGTAATCTCAAAATGTCTGTGGCTCCCCAGATCCCCTGACTTAACCTCACCGCAGTTTTCTTGTGGGGGTATGTAAAAATATATATTATAAGAATATGCCACGGACAATTGATGTTCTCAAAGAATCCATTCGAAACGAAATAAGTAACATTGGTGAGGATACTCTCCGTAAAACTTCAGAGAATATGGTGAGACGAGTGCAAACATGTATAGATGCTGGTGGAGGACAATTCCAATATTTTATCAGAGACGTAAATAGTATAATGTAATCTCCCAATTGTGTATTATATCCTCCCAAAGTTGCACGTTGTCCTATTATTGGTTCAGAAGTTATGGCCTATTGAAGTGGTTCAGGTTTATATGGATCGCTCTATAGAATCCATCGACAACAACGCTTTCTCAGGTGTAATTGTTGATGTAGAGTGCTCTGGATTTAACTCATATCAATGTGTGATAAATTCATAAGATATTGTCGCGAACCCGATCGCGATAGCGCGGCTTGTGTACACAAAAAGCCTGGAGATAAGGAGCATGCCGGAAGAAATAATGATAGCGCGAGATAAAAGACCTGCCGGCACCGATAGGGTTACGCTTCTGGAAAGGTGATAGAACATTCGATTCCTGTTTGGTCCAGAAATATCTCGAATTTACGAAGTAGGTATTTAAGGACGTGACGGCTCGCAAAGGGTTAGTTATGAAACAGTGTTGTGAAATGAGAGACAGCCAGCTGTGTTGTTGTAACGAGAGCTAAGGATGTAATCTGCTGTCACTGTTTGTTATTGTGATAGACCTTGGTAGATTGTGGTGTATATGTGATGTAATGTTGTTACGTGAGAATTGAACAGTGTATTTCTACGGACATTTGAACATTTTTAATTTCTGCAACTCGGCCTTTTAATTCCACGAACCCACAGTCACAATATCGATAAGCATTGTTCAAAACGACGTTTTCGCCACTAACAATCGAGCGGAATGGCTCAGGCGGAAGCTCCGGATTCAATTCCCAGTCTACCTAACCCATGGGGTTTTTCTCGGGAGTTTTCCCGGGTCGCAAGTCGAATGCTGGGTGGGTTCACTCCATCTCTCGGCTGATGGTCTCTTTCAGGGTGGAACTGTCGGTAGGAGTCTCGGCCTGCATGGCAGGATGATATGCTGCTGGTAAATACTTCCTCCTTCGTTAGGATGGTCTCCGGTCTCCGGACCGAGCTGGTGGGCCGTTTCCGGACTCCATAAGTCGTCCGCCCTCTGTCACCTCTCGCCTCATCCTTCCTCCCGCAGATGAGTCACTTGGAGATTAGGTACAATAAACCATAAGGTTTCGGTGCCAAGTCTCCCCGTAGTAATTCTAATGCTAATCACTAGAGGCCGGATTTCTAAGCAAAATACATACTTTAACTGTATCATGGAATACGGAATATTATTCTGGGACAACTCAGTAGAAAGTTAAAAATATTTCGTATGCAAAAGAAGGTTATAAGTAGAATCCGGATTTCTAAGCAAAATGCTTATAAATGCTTTTTTGCTGAAATACGGCGTTTGCTTATCTTATACTTTTTAATTAAAATAGCTTATTTTATCCAAATTATATTAATTTAAAAGTAAATTTTCGCTACTAGCCATCATCGTCTCGCCGAAAGAGTCAGGAGCCGATATAAAAACATGGATCTTCTTGTCTCTAGCGTAAAGAAAGTGTACTGTCGCCGATTAGAGTTCAAAAATTCCATGAAGTCCATCCAAATTTGTCTGTACCTCCTCAGTCAGTTTTAACTCGATCGGGTTCTTTGTTAAAGGCTGTGTCATTCTACACAGAACATTGCAATGAAATAAAACAGTGTTGTACTTCTTAGATGTAGAAGATACAACAACATCGCCACAGCACAAGAATGTTTTGTTAATATTGGTATCCAAGATAAGATAGAGTACATCCATAACCGCTTCTCCAAAATACCTGCTATTATAACACAGTTGGAAACTCGAAATAATACCTTGGAGCATTCACTTTCTTTGGTTTATGAAATGTCAGTAACGTTCACAGTATTGCTAAAACTGCCTTTGAGAAACTCAGTAAGGTATTAATGAACAATCCTGGTTACGAAACACTGTGTGAAATTTCTTCAAAACTTTCTGGTACAGAAACGTATATCCAAAGGAAATTTATTCAAAAAGAACTGTGGTACTTTTCGCATGTTTCAGTAACGCCATGCGACGTTGAGAGATCCTTTTCACAGCATAGAAATCTTTTCATTGAAAAATGCAGGAGCTTCCCATAAAAACATCTCAAAGGGCTCCCGGGTTCGATTCCTGGCTAGGATTTTATTCCGACCAAGATAATTCCTCATCTTTTTTTTAATTTATTTCCTCCAACGTTAAGTCATATCGGACGATGAATGGAATAGGTGAAATGATGCTCAAATAAGCCCAGGGTCCATAGAGCTTAGAGTTACCCGACATTCGTCTTTCAGGATAAGAGAAAACCCCAGAAAAAGCCTTATCCAGGTAACTCACCCTGACCGAGATTCGAACTGGGGACCTCTTGAACGTGAGGCAGACATGCAACCACCATCCTCATCTTCCCCAGAGTCTGGAAGTATGAGTGAGAGTGCGAATGTGTGCGTGATCTAATGATTAAAATCCAACGATTACGAGTTAACGATATGTTCCAAAGGAGAACAGCCGCCGATATGACCATTGTAGTTAAAGGCGGAGTACAAATAGAAAAAAAAAAAAAAAAATCTCAAGATAACTCTCTTGTGTACTGTAACAAGCGTAAGGTAAAAGTTCTACGAAACGATACGTTTATGATTAAATTTTTATGTTATATTTGCTTATTTTTTGTGCTTATTTGTTTCATTTTTCGTGCTTATTTCATCATTTGATTGTGCTTACAAATCAGGGCTTTAGTAATCAGTAACAACAGCAGACGGGCTTAGTTCGCCACGATATTCATTGCTATTTTCAGCATCGTATTATTATTATTATTATTATTATTATTATTATTATTATTATTATTATTATTATTATTATTATTATTATTATTATTATTATTATTATTATTATTATTATTATTATTATTATTATTATTATTATTATTATTATTATTATTATTATTATTATTATTATTATTATTATTATTATTATTATTATTATTATTATTATTATTATTATTATTATTATTATTATTATTATTATTATTATTATTATTATTATTATTATTATTATTATTATTATTATTATTATTATTATTATTATTATTATTATTATTATTATTATTATTATTATTATTATTATTATTATTATTATTATTATTATTATTATTATTATTATTATTATTATTATTATTATTATTATTATTATTATTATTATTATTATTATTATTATTATTATTATTATTATTATTATTATTATTATTATTATTATTATTATTATTATTATTATTATTATTATTATTATTATTATTATTATTATTATTATTATTATTATTATTATTATTATTATTATTATTATTATTATTATTATTATTATTATTATTATTATTATTATTATTACTATTATTATTACTATTATTATTATTATTATTACTATTATTATTACTATTATTATTACTATTATTATTACTATTATTATTACTATTATTATTACTATTATTATTACTATTATTATTACTATTATTATTACTATTATTATTACTATTATTATTACTATTATTATTACTATTATTATTACTATTATTATTACTATTATTATTACTATTATTATTACTATTATTATTACTATTATTATTACTATTATTATTACTATTATTATTACTATTATTATTACTATTATTATTACTATTATTATTACTATTATTATTACTATTATTATTATTATTATTATTATTATTATTATTATTATTATTATTATTATTATTATTATTATTATTATTATTATTATTATTATTATTATTATTATTATTATTATTATTATTATTATTATTATTATTATTATTATTATTATTATTATTATTATTATTATTATTATTATTATTATTATTATTATTATTATTATTATTATTATTATTATTATTATTATTACCATGTGTTACGTTCACGTAACTTTACCTACCCACTATCGTTTACTCTTATATAGTGTCTCTCCTAATTATTTTTTTCACAAAACTTACCAGAAAGCGTTGATTATACATTTGCTCGAAGGTTTAGGGGTAAGCCGAATTGAAGGCCGGGTGCTATAGCTTTCAACTTCGGTATTGTTTGCATGACAAGCGCAGGAACATCTGAATATCAACAGGGGTTTACCAGTTGATATGAATTCGTTCCGAATGAAAAGGCCTTCATATACACATGTTATTTGTCGTAAAAGTGTGTTGAAACATTAGAGCTATTTGAGTAAATCAAAAACTGTTCCATGTATGTTTGGAGGGGAGTGTCATATCTTCGGAAGTTACTAAAACTATATAAAACTTTCGTATTTATCGGACTTTCTTTTTTTATTTGAGATGTGCTGTGTGCGCACAGGCTTTCTGGTTCAGTGCATCTCAAAACATGTATTTCCGGTGTAATCTCGACATCTTATCGTATCTCAGTCCCCAGTTTGGATATTTAATACTACGACACAAACTTCTATCGTAGGTCTAAAAAGTACTAAACATAATAATACATAAATGGTAACAGCGAATGCTCTGATATCTATCTATAGATGATGAATGAATTTGACTGGAGGTACCCTAATGTCATCATTAGGGAGCGGATTTACCTATATAGGCACTAAAATGTGTGAAATAGGCAGGCAAAAAGGCACTTTTGCAATGGGGAAAATAACCACTTAAACAGGCATTAAAATTTGCTAAATAAACACTTAGAAATACACAATTTTAGTAAAACGGCTCCTAAAATGCACTATAAATGCACTATAACAAAATGACAATCATCGCAACATATGCTGCAACAAATTCGCTAAACACATACTATTTTGCGGTTCCCTAGTCGATATAGTTCTACATTAATTCTAAATTTAATAAATGGCTCCACAATAAGTTAAAATAACAGACATTGTTGTATAATTAAAATACATATAAATCCACTTCACTAAGTAAGAACAATAAAGGTGTGGAGTAATTAACTATGTCAAAAAACAAAAACATGGATTTTGTTGGGGGGGGGGGTGCTTAAGGGTGAAAATTGCAATATGTGAAGCTTTTGTTAGATTTGTTTCAAATTTATATCACTATTTTTGTGATCGATCAAGAATGGATTAGTACCAAGTTTTAGCTTTCTAGTTATATTAGTTTCTGAGGATTTAATAGTTTATGTCAGGCTATTTTCAAAATGTCCCATGTATTGTAATTTTAAAAATTAATTCTTGCGGTATAAGTTTCTGCGCCCATTTTAACCTATTAATGACCTGTACCTATGTGAAATATTTGTCTTCGCCATATCAACGAAGGGAAAAAATAATCACATCTATTTAACAATTTTTATTTTCCTAAGCATCTTTAGTAAGAAGTAAGCATTATAATCCTTTTCAATACAAATAACAAAAACACAACAAATGTAAATGGGTACCGTTAATATACAGTTGCCCTTACAGGCATGTTTAGAATTTCATATAGATTGATTGAAAACTGCATCCTGTGGAACATTTTGAAGTTAGGAAAATGTACGAAATATGGAATATGAAAAAGCTGAGGTTAAAATTACGTAATAGCAGCTACGATACAGGTGTAGGGTTATTTAAATAGTCAAGTGTCGTTTTCCATAGTACTGATAGAAAAAAAAAACGACTTTATATTATTGAAGTATGTCCATATTAATTATAAGACAAAAAACTAAATATGGTATTGTAAGTTTTGAGCCAATTTTCACAGATGTTTCTCCTTAATAAACCCATTTTTGTATATCCAATGTGCAGGTAAGACATTTCTCTTCCCGGAAAACTTCACGTTGAAACCAACAAATGCCAAAGCAGTTGTCACAAATTACAAGCAGAAGAAATTGGCTAAAAAGGCAGTTTTAGGCACTAATAAACAGAATAGGCTCACACGTATGAAATAGGCATTTATAGACACTATAAAACTAAGAAATTAGGCTAATAATTGTAGGAAACGTGATTATAACTTAAAAGCCTACGTTTGGGAATAAAGGAATAAAATAGGGAAATAGGGAAAATTCCGCCCCCTAGTCATCATTAAGGTGTGGATTCCTATGACATGTCATTTATTGGGTCTTAGGAGTCACATTTCTCGCTTTTTCAGATGTTGGTCATATGAGACATGTTTTTTTAAGTCAGTACCGTTTTGGAATTTAAAAAAGACGTACATAGATATCGCAATAATTTTATTTTTACATGAAAGCTTGTACCTTAATCTACTTTTCTACATAATTTCCGTGAATTTTGAGGCACTTGTCATAACGTGGCACCAGTTTTTGAATACCCTCCTCATAAAATTCTGCCGCCTGACGTGTTAACCACTGTATCACAACTGTTTTGACTTCAATATCGTCTTGAAGACGCTGACCGCCCAGATGTTTCTTCAAGTGCAGGAACAAATGGTAGTCGCTGGGTGCCAGATCAGGGCTGTATGGAGGATGATCTAGAGTTTCCCATTGAAAAGATTTGATGAGATCTTTGGTCCGATTAGCCACATGTGGACGGGCATTGTCATGCAGCAAAACGACAATTGTCTCATCACGAGGCAGAAACTCCACTAGAAAGTGAACGAAAATGTGAGAGAAAACAGACACTTTACAATTTCATCATTGTGCAACTATTTTCCTCAATATTCTCGTAGTGTTTTGTATCGCATTGTGACCGAGAACTTGAAGTACCGGAAATTGTGTTCACGTTGGGTTCCGAAAATGTTGACGGATTTGCATAAAACCCAACGTTTAGGCAGTGCATTGACTTTCCTTGAGCGGTGAAGGTGAAGATGTTTTAGACCAAATTGTTACTGGTAACGAAACATGGGTGGCCTACGTCACACCAGAATCGAAACAACAATCCATGGAATGGCGACATTCATCATCACCCACAAAAGTGAAGTTTAAGCAAACAATTTCTGCCCGGAAAAATCATGTGCACAGTTTTTTGGGACAGAAAAGGAGTATTGCTAGTGGAGTTTCTGCCTCGTAATGAGACAATCAATGCAGCGTCTTATTGTGAGACATTGAACAATCTGCGCCGTGCAATCCAGAACAAAAGACGTGGCAAGTTGAGTAAAGGTATCGTTTTTCTGCATGACAATGCCAGTCCACATGTGGCTAATCGGACCAAAGATCTCAGCAAATCTTTTCAATGGAAAACTCTACATCATCCTCCATACAGCCCTGATCTGGCGCCCAGCGGCTACCATTTGTTCCTGCACTTGAAGAAACATGAAGAAACATCTGGGGGTCAGCGTCTTCAAGACGATAACGGAGCCAAACAGTTGTGATACAGTGGTTAACACGTCAGGCGGCAGAATTTTATGAGGAGGGTATTCAAAAACTGGTGCCACTATGACAAGTGCCTCAATATTCACGGAAATTATGTAGAAAAGTAGATTAAGATACAGGCTTTCATGTAAAAATAAAATTATTGCGATATATATGCACGACTTTTCAATTCATAAACGGTACAGACTTAAAAAATATGCCTCGTATGTATGTATGTATGTATGTATGTATGTATGTATGTATGTATGTATGTATGTATGTATGTATGTATGTATGTATGTATGTATGTATGTATGTATGTATGTATGTATGTATGTATGTATGTATGTATGTATGTATGTATGTATGTATGTATGTATGTATGTATGTATGTATGTATGTATGTATGTATGTATGTATGTATGTATGTATGTATGTATGTATGTATGTATGTATGTATGTATGTATGTATGTATGTATGTATGTATGTATGTATGTATGTATGTATGTATGTATGTATGTATGTATGTATGTATGTATGTATGTATGTATGTATGTATGTATGTATGTATGTATGTATGTATATGAATTCCTATAGCTTTAAGAATTAATGGTTCAAAAACCGTTCTAAACAAAAGAATGTGACAAGTTTAACTGTTGATGTTTTGACAATTTACATGACAAATTTCAGAAGAAGTGTTGTATTTTGGAAAAGTGAATGTGCTGAAAAATAATTTCCTAAAATCTCATATTTAAATTTTTAAAAAATTATTCTGTGTTTTTCTTTAATCTTGTATTTTTAATATACAAACTGAAGATACATTTTGAATTTCGATATACTCTGCACACTTTTCCACTTCAATAGCCCCTAAGGGGAAATTTGTTCTCCGAAAGCTAACAATTTTGTTGATGCGAACAAGTGAAGTGTGATACCGGCTTGTTACAAATAATCATGTCCAACATCGTTATCGACAAATCCTGTGACAGGTAAACTCCAACGTTCTGCTTCCTTACGAGAAAATAAGATGTATCGCCCACACGTATCTTGCCTATACTACGTTGAGGAATTATTCCATGCCACTGAACAATTCGATACAGATTTCACCTTATACACACGTTTTAAGTTTCTTGAACCTACCCTTACAGGTACTTACAGCACGAAAGAGCTGAATACTGTGGCATTTAATATCGACGACCTCAAAAAGTATGAGATGTGTTCAAGTTATAACCCCTCATATTTTGTTCAGTACTTGGACCAGATAGGAACTTCTGTTTTTTTTTTTTAATTCACGTGGACTCTTTGTGAATGCATGCCAGATGGCAGCACTGTGCAGTCCATAGAACTAGTGGCAGCGACGAGAGTTAGGACTACTTTTGATACTTAAAATGGCGACGCTTTCATTGCAAGAACAGCGTGTAATCATTCGTTTTCTCCATTTTCGTGGTATAACACATATTGAAATTCATCGTCAGTTGAGTGAGGCATGTGGTGATGGTACCATGGATGTGTCTAATGTGCGTTCCTGGGTGCGACAGTTCAATGAAGGCAGAACATCGTGTGGCAACAAACCAAGACAGTCACGGCCTCACACCAGCTGGTCTGACGACATGATCCAGCGAGTGGAGAACGTTGTTTTGGAGGATCGCCAATTGAGCGTTGCAGACGTCGCCTCCAAAATTGGCATTTCCGTGAGATTTGTGCGCACAATCCTGCAGGAAGATCTGAAAATGCGAACAATGTTCTGCCGTCATTGAACTGTCACACCCAGGAACGCACATTAGACACATCCATGGTACCATCACCACATGCCTTACTCAACTGACGATGAATTTCAATTGGTGTTACCCCACGCAAATAGAGAAAACGAATGATTGCTGTTCTTGCAATGAAAACGTCGCCATCTTAAGTATCAAAAAACAGTCCTAACTTTCATGGCTGTCACTAGAGCTCCATGCACTTTTTGTTGTTGTTGTAGCAATTTACGTCGATATATTTGTCTTTATGTTTTATTAGATTTTTTTCTTTAATAAGTTTTATTCCAACGTTTAGTCATATCGGACGGTGAATGAAATTGGTGAAATGATGCTCAAATGAGTCCGGGATCCATGGAGCTTAGAGTTACCCGACATTTGTCTTGCAGAATAAGGGAAATTCCCGGAAAAAACCTTATCCAGGTAACTCACCCTGACCGAGATTTTTATCCACCTTGGTTGCATGGTTGTAGCGTGTCTGCCTCACGTTCAAGAGGTCCCGAGTTCGAAACTCGGTTAGGGTGAGTTACCTGGATAAGTTTTTTCCGGGATTTTCCCTTATCATTCAAGACAGATGTCGGGTAACCCTAAGCTCCATGGACCCTGGGCTCATTTGAGCATCATTTCATCCATTCCATTCATCGTCCGATATGACTCAACGTTGGAGGACGTAAATTAACAAACAACAACTGACCAAGATTCGAACTCGGGACCTCTTGAACGTGAGGCAGATATGCTACCATCTATGCTACCGAGGCGGGAGTTCTATGCACTGTGCAGTGCTTCCATCTCTGTCACGCATTCACAAAAAGTTCACGTATATTAAAAAAACAAAACAGAAGTTCCTACCTGGTCCCAGACCTTAAAAAATAGTTTTATAACTTGAACGCACTTCGTAATAAGAACTTCAAACTACACTTTACAGGATCGGCTGAGAAGTCCCGGATATCCCTTTATTTCTCAACATAATTTCCAGAAAGGCTAATACATTTGTCACTTCAATGTTCTTATTTAATTAAACTACCTCTTAGTCTTTCTTTTCACCTCATCACTCGAACGTTGCAGTAAACTTGCGTAGTAGTCACCAGTGATACTTTACCTCTTTCCAAGTAATCAATCAAAATAATTCCCTGTGTTTCCCAGAAAACACTCGCCATAACCTGTTAGCTGAAAAAATTGACTTTACCGATTTTGGAGTTGGTTCACCTGGCGCAATCCAATGTTTTGACTGTGATTTACTTTCTGGAGTGTAGTGATGTGTCCAAGTTCCATTCATGGTAATAAGCCATCTCAAAAATTCACTGGGATTTTTACGGTAGAGCTACAAATTCTTAACAGAAACAGTTTTTCTTTGCAATTTTTGAACAGGTGTCAACAAACGTGGCACCCACCTTGCACAGACTTTGTGAAAGCCAAACACATTACTTAAAATATTACCTACACGTTCTTTTGATATGCTTACAGCCTATGCTATCTCAAACAACTTTAATCTGCAGTCTTCCAGTACTACACGATGAATGTTTTCAATGATCTCTGGAGTTGTGACTTCCACAGAACGTCCAGAGCGAGGCTCATCACTAGTGCTCGTACGTTCCATTTTAAACCCTACAACGCACCTTATAATCATTGTATATGAAGCCCGCCTCGGTAGCGGATGGTAGCGTGCCTGCCTCACGTTCAAGGGGTCCCGAGTTCGAATCTCGGTCAGGGTGAGTAACCTGGACAAGGTTTTTTCCGGGGGTTTCCCTTATCCTGAAAGACGAATGTCGAGTAACTCTAAGCTCAATGGACCCTGGACTCATTTGAGCATCACTTCATCCATTCCATTCATCGTCCGATATGACTTAACGTTGGAGGATGTAAATTAAAAAAAAATGTATACCTATGAAGGGACAGAGTCTTCTATTGTACTGTCCATCTCCTCCTTGATTAATCACTGCTCGTTTTTCCAAATCCTCCATTTTCGTGAAACCTCTACACTTGTCTTGTTTAAAATGCTGTCATTCAAAACTTAAACAAGTTATTGACCTGTAACTATGGATACAAGCTAGTCTAGAGTTAAACTATATGATGCTATCCGTCAAACTGGCCCAGTGACGCCATCTCTACGTGAGGCCAACCCTCGTACATAGAACATTTTCTATTATTTTGATTTTCTCAAAAATGGCTTTAACCATTTTAATTAAAATACCATTTGAGATATTTACATGAAAATAAAATGTATATCTTATTTTTTTTTTTGTGTGCAAATATCTTGTGAATGAATTTTGTATTCAAGTAATTTTTTGTGTGTTACTAACAATTTCCAATATATTTTTTATTAATTGTTAACATTGTTAAATACTTTGTATCTTTTTCAACTATTAAGTCACTATTCGTTTCTTTTATGTGATGTGCAAAAGGAAGGGTTTTTGATTGAATGTGTAAATCTTAAATTTTAACTACGCTTCGGTAATATGCTTTTCAATGTTTTTCACTAATTCGTTTTTCTGCGTACACAAACTTTCATGTCCTTATGCTTTTATGAAGTTAATATCTGTCCAATAATATTTAGGAGCAAAACAGAACGATATGAAGTGAAATTAACCTTTTTCTTAATTCAGCATTTTTAAATTAATTGCCTTACTTTATCACTGTGCCCTTTCAGGGAACTTCTACCAGGTTACACAGAATTCTGCGGCATATTACTATATGAAACTTGCAGGTAAATATGCTCAAATCCTGTTTTCCGTTATATTTCTTTATATTGTTTGATGTCATATACAAACCATTCACAATTTTTTTTTAAACGAAAACCCGTTTTCTTGTTGCTTTGCTCTCTAAGAAATACTCTTCTCTCTTTTTGTCGTATTTTTTCTTCCTTTAGAGCGAAATTGCTTTCTGAATACAAGATGTCCAATTCCGAATTGGGATTAGTTATGCATGTTAAACAAAGCCTTGTCGGAATACTGACAGTTTATTCGCACTCATGAGAAACCGAAATGAATGGAATGAGGTTGAGTTGTCAAATAACGGCCAAGTTCTTCAGGTAATGTACATTTGGACTTTGGCTCTTCGTTTTAACTGAATCTGCATTTGCTGGACATCTATTACAAGAGTCATTAACTACTTGTTGAAGTTCCAAGTATCGACACTGTTTCCATGGCAACGAGCGTTAGTAGTAGCTGTGAGTCAAAATGGCGCCTAGTGAAACGTGATATGCATGAGCGAAGTTTTACGAGAACAAAGTGCAATTATTATGGAGATAAGTTGGATAAAGGTCTCCATTTGTAAGTGGAAGAAATATGAAAGTATGGAGACTGTAATGTTTATAAACGGCATCAGTTGAGTGCTTGACCGAGAAAACTGGAACTAAACGGTAGAAAGTGTGTCAGTGGATCAAGTAAAAAAATAAGTTGAAATACAAGAAGAAAGTTGTAGAGGTGAATAACACGATAATAGCAACATGTAACGATATGAAGGAGTTTTCTCTTGCGTGTACCTGAGTTAGGTGCTTGTGTTTGGTTGGATTGCTGAAGATGGAGTTCTACTTCAACCTGTTGAAACTTGGGTTTGCGTTTATGACGATAATAATAATTATTTTTGGAGCCTTGATAAACAGTATTGAAAACCAACTGCCAACATTTTTTAGGCAGACTTTCAGACATGGAAAATTTGCTTACAGAGGTAAACCATCGAAGTTGACAGTTATAGAAGTACCTAAAAGGTAAGGAACTACATCGTAATTTCATTTTACTTCAGTTTCATTGTTTTAAGTGTATAGTTTAATAAAAAATGTGGCAGCTGCTGTCATAGCTCATGAGCGAATGTATAAATACATATTAGACTTATGTCATGTTTTTGTTATACATCACCTTTTTGATTTGCTTCAGTATAGGTAATGCCTTTATTTATTTTTCTGGTGATGTGAGCAGTTTACAGTTTATATTCCAAAGATTATTTTATGCTTTTTTAAACAAACAAGTGATCCCACTTATCCATTATTTTTTTTCTAGCTGGTTTCGCCATTTTTATGTGTTTGCATCAATATACTCAACGTATGCAGCAATATTGGCATTTGGTATATATTTCTGGTCATGGGAGCCACCAACTTGGTTACTCTTCTTACTGGATTTACTTGCTTCAAGTGCACGTAAGCCACAAGGTAGGCTCCTTTGGTCACACTAAATGTATTATATCAATTACATACAAGAATAAATACAAGTGATAGTCATAAAATTTTAATTATAACCTCGAAAAAATAAAGTTAAGTAATCTTTTGTTTATGTAGAGAATAAAGCTAGTTATAGTGAAGCAATGAATATTACACAAATATAACTATTTTTAACAAAAATTTCATTTATCTTAAGAAAAATGATGTAAAATTTTTCTTATTAATGGAGATCGATTTCACAAACAAATCGTTTGTATCATCAGTCCAAAAACACTTCGTCGTCAGGGATATTGGTTACCATGTTATTATGCTTTTTCAGTATTGCCAAAATCTGAAAGCGAAACAAACCTAAAAACAGAATCAACTGATGGCATTTCAAAATTCATTACACAATGTTTATTTTTTAAAATAAATATCTTTTCCCAAACCATTAAATCTATCGGACCATTTAATTGTTTTAATAATTTAACTTCAGGATTTATTTCATGGTTAAATGACCAAAACTGATCTGCTATGGCCGATTTATAAGTCTGTTTATACTTAATGTAACGAAAATGTTATTTCGTTCTGGTTTCCAAATTACGTCTAGTCTTTCCAATATAAACCTGATCAGAATCCAAACAGTTAAATTGATAAATACCAGATTTTTTATTTTTAGGAATATTATCTTTTTTTAGAGAAATGTAGTAAATTTTTAATACTATATTTATTTTGAAGAACTAAAGTTATACCAAACTCTTTAAAAAAAATTTGAAAATGTTTATTAACCCAAGAATGGCAAGTAAATTTTTTAAAATTATAATCGTCTTTTATTTTTTTAAGGGTAGAAATATCAACATTTTTTTTTTTTATATTTTACTTTTTCAATTTTCTTTATTATGAAATCTTTATTAAAACCATTAATTAAAGCAGTATTAGTAGTAATTCCTGGAACAGGAATACATAGTAAAATATTCAATTTTTACATCTGTTTGGGCACACTAGCAACCCACTATGATGGAGAATTAGAAGCAATCAACACCTCGCTGAAACAATTCTTCAACCATGTGAACTCTTTCTCTAAAGCAGTGATTCTAAGCGATTCTAAATCAGCACTTCAAGCCCTATACGGTCTGTACCCTAACAACAATAGAATAAATAAATACAATTTTGAGTCGAACTAATACTCAATGCTCCATTTATTGCTAGTATTTACCTAGAACGCGTTTCGTTAGGATCTTCCTAACATCATCAGCTGTTGTCGACTAATGGATGCCGGTTCAGTGAACTCCTCGGAGGTGATAGGTGCATCTCTGTCGGTATCTTGATGAACTTGAAATTGGGGTTGTCTTCAAAGGTAGTATCGAAATTAAACAATTTACTTTCATATTTCTTTATAAAGATTTTTTCCCACGTGGTTAATGCAGCTGGACCTTGGACACTTTTTAGTAAGTGAATTTCTCGTTCTATGTCATGATTTTCCTTCCAAAAATGGTACGCTACTGCCGATATATCTATTTCTTTATTCCTTATGTTCCTAAAGTGCTCTTTAAGCCTAATGTTCAAGTTCCTTTTTGTTTTTCCAATGTAGAATTTGTCACAGTCCTTGCAATTTATCCGGTACACTCCTGATTTTCTGCCTGTGGGTATCTCCTTTGTATTATGTGATTTCAAAAGGTGTTGTACACTAAATTTGTTCTGTGGGGCCAAAGTAATATTGTGTTCTTTGAAGATTTTTTGGAAAAGGTGTGTAGCTCTGGGATGATACGTAAATTTTCTGTATGAGGTTTCATTGCTAATTGGGGAGAGAGTAGTTACTTGTTTGCATCTTAGTTGTCTTTTGAATTTATCTATTTTCTTGTTGACCAATTCAGCACTGTATCCATTGTATTCTGCAATGTGAATGATATTATTGTACTCTTTGTTATATTCTATCTTGTTTAAAGGTACATTAACCAGCCTGTAAGTTAAACTGTTGATAACAGCATGCTTGTGTTGTCTTGGGTTATATCCATCTGATTTTATGAAATTTTCTGTGTGTGTTTCCTTTCTGTGTATGCCAAATTCAAGTTTATTATGTTTTCTGGTAAGTTTCAAATCTAAGAAAGGGATTTCATTGTTTATCTCTTTTTCTATGGAGAATTTTATTGCAGGATTTTGTAAATTAAGTAGTTTTAATGCATCATCCACTTGTTTCTCATTTATTATTGCCCAAATGTCATCCACATATCTGTACCAATGCTTAAAAATTAGTGGGAATGCCTTTGTGATGTGCGTTTCCAAAAAGCTCATGAAGAGGTCTGCCAAAAATGGGGACAATGGGTTGCCCATAGATAGTCCTGATTAAACAAAAAGGAACTTGAACATTAGGCTTAAAGAGCACTTTAGGAACATAAGGAATAAAGAAATAGATAAATCGGCGGTAGCGTACCATTTTTGGAAGGAAAATCATGACATAGAACAAGAAATTCACTTACTAAAAAGTGTCCAAGGTCCAGCTGCATTAACCACGTGGGAAAAAATCTTTATAAAGAAATATGAAAGTAAATTGTTTAATTTCCATACTACCTTTGAAGACAACCCCAATTTCAAGTTCATCAAGATACTGACAGAGATGCACCTATCACCTCCGAGGAGTTCACTGAACCGGCATCCATTAGTCGACAACAGCTGATGATGTTATGAAGATCCTAACGAAACGCGTTCTAGATAAATACTAGCAATTAATGGAGCATTGAGTGTTAGTTCGACTCAAAATTGTATTAATTTTGTGCTTCATTGTATCATAGTCCTTAAACAACAGAACAATAGAATACTTGAAATTTACAGTTCATTACGAATACTACAAGATCTAAAAAAAGAAATACACTTCCAATGGATTCCATCCCACTGTGGAATTACAGGCAATGAAATAACAGATTTCTTGGCAAAAAAAGGAACACAAATAAAACAAAGCTGCCAACAAAAAACCTCATTCCACACATCAAAACTACAATAGAATCAACTTATTCTGGAAAGAAGAATGCAAAGAAAAAAGTACCAACAAGCAATGGAAAATTCTACAAGGAACTAAAAATCCCATCCCAGACTACCCAAGAAGCAGTACTGTTGCCATCTTCCGACTGATTACTGGCCACGACTGTTTGGCCGCTCATCTACACAGGATTAATATTTTTGAATCCCCGACCTGCACACTGTGTAGGGACCCGAATTCATTGATGGGCGGAGATCATCTGCTCCAGTGTAGTGCCCTGACAAAAACAGATGGAGAACTGACAGCACAACTAGTCACACGTTATTGGGAGGCCAGAAGGAAAATGGAAATTCTTCAACTCCATGAGCATTAGCAACCAACCAACCAGTAATATGTTTATGTTCATATTCTTTGACAATGAAGTGTTTTTGGACTGATGATACAAACTATTTGTTTGTGAAATCGATCTCCATTAATAAGAAAAATTTGACATCATTTATCTTAAGATAAGTGAAGTTTTAGTTACAAACGGTTATAATTTGTGTAATTTTTTTGTATGTTGGTACATGTCTAAGGTCCTGGTACACAATTAAATCCCCACACCACTTCACCATAACTTGCTGCTAGAGACCCAAAACAAAAAAATGGTGCAAGTCATTGATAAAGTGGAGTATTGAGTGGCAATTCATTTCCTGTATTTGAAGGGGAACAATGCTGCAACAATGTACCATCATATGACACAGTGGTCAGGAGGCGCAGATGCTTTCAATGTAGTCGAACAAGTCTGACTGTATTGGCAGACAATCTCGCTATGAAGAACCAGGAATTTTAAAAAGATGTGAAGCAAACCATCACAGGAGCATAGTACCAGAATCTCTTGATGAGTTTATGAACTGTTGTAAGGACGAAGTATTGTGCGAAGCTGTCCAAGGGGGTCTTTCTGCTCATGACAATACCCCAGTTCATTCTGCACAGGACATAGTCACACATGCTATTTTGCTCCCCCCACATTCTCCTGATATAGCATTGAGTAAGTTCTTCCTCTTTGCTTTGATGAAGAAACCATTGCATGGCAGGCATTCTAGAATGACAGTAAGTGATTTATGAGATGCAACACTTCCTGAACAGCTAAAATGCTGACTTCTACAACCAAGGGCTCCGACAAGACATCCATCTTTGGGAAAACTGTGTCATGTTGAAGGTTGAATATATAGAGAAGGACTAATACCATCACCAAGACTCATGGTCGCAGCTTCATTTTTTAGAGGTGATAATTAAAACTTTAACTTCCCTTCGTAAGTAATGTTATAAAGACTAATCACAAAATATCGTAGAAGTCAACAATACATCATAATGCTGCAGCTGACATTGCACTTCTGATGCTGCTTTTAAATATGACAGAAGGCAAATTTTCAGTTTGAAATGATTAAATTAATATAGATAGTATTAAAACTGTTCTGTGTTTTGTTATATTTACAACTATAGGGTCCTTAAGCTCTTAGCATACCTATTATTATCAAAAGCATGTTCCTTTTTTTACCAATTTTTTACTGTCACATTTGAATATTCATTAAGATACAATAATGATCACAACAATAGAACCAGTTTTAATGACCATAACAATAAAGAATTTTGTGCCTGAATAGCCTCCACATTTAAATCCCTAATATACTTAGTATGCTTTCTTTTATAAACTAATACATATAAACAACTTTATATTAGGTACTGTAACATTAAACAATAAAAATGAGTTATTAACCTATGTTTTAAGTCGTACTTTATTATTTATTTTGTTTATATGTTTGTTGCTGTATGAAAAACACTTAAGCAAAGATCAACACACAAGATACGCTCCACTCAGTGCACATATATCTTGATTCCCTTCGTATCTCTTGAACCTAGCATCACACACGTTGCTGCACATTCTACATATTCGTGCTGGATTTTTCTTCTTTATGTGGGCGGGATTATTGATGGAAAATGTCAGCCAACAAGTTGCATACTCCTTTCGCTGATGATCTGTCCACTGCTTTTGAAGAAAATTCCTCCTTCTGGTGTTCTGCAATGATTTTCTCAGCTGCAATATCACCTTCCGATGAGCTGAAAAAGTCACTTTTTTCTTCTGAAGAGCCTTCATAGCTTTCTTTAGAAATTTCAGTTCCATTAAAATCAATATTATAATCTTTATCACTCTCTATTTCTATAAAACACACAGAACCATGCACTGTATGCGTAACACAATAGCTGATAGGAACAGAGACCTCTAACATCGAAATATATGCGGAAGGAAAAAAGTGTCTGAATCAGATACGTCTTCTGGCACACTTACAGCTATCAAAGGAGTGAGCTTATCACAAAATCTAACGGAAGTTTTAAGAAACTGCAAGATAACGAGAGAGAAGCCGTGTTTTAAACTAATTTCCAGTTGTGAAGCTAGTCACCCAAGTATACTCGGAATTTTACTATTCTTGAACAATTATAAACACAAGTTTACTCTGGATTTTACATTAAGGGGTTAAAACATCCTGGAAGCTTTCTCCACTATGTAAGAAATTAGAGACTTGTTTGGAAAAATATGCTGTCAGAAATGCACTACAATTCTTACTTTAGTGAATGTTGAATATGTTGACCTTCTGCTCTCAAACAGCTTCTTCTTCTTCTTCTTCTTGTTCCTCTTCTTCTTAGTGTTATTGTTATTTTGTGTAATTATTATTTTAAATTTTCTACTGTGGACGAGTCACCTGTTTACTGAGTTTTTACTCACTATTTGTAAGCGTATGTGACAATAAAGCATCTTATCTTATCTTCTTCTTCTTCTTCTTCTTCTTCTTCTTTAACTTCCCTAAGTTGTACCACTATCGTGGCATTAGGGGATTTTTGTTCCTCTATCCCTTTAAGGCGGTGGTGAGGAACCGAAGCTTTGGATCCATTAGAGAACCAGGATAGGTGATCAGCCCAATGCTGACGGGGAAACCAGAGGACCTGGTTCCCTAAGTTGTACCACTATCGTGGCGTTAGGGGATTTTTGTTCCTCTATCCCTTTAAGGCGGTGGTGAGGAACCGAAGCTTTGGATCCATTAGAGAACCAGGATAGGTGATCAGCCCAATGCTGACGGGGAAACCAGAGGACCTGGATTTTTTTTTTTTTTTTTTTTGTTATTTACATCCTCCAATGTTAAGTCATATCGGACGGTGAATGAAATGGGTAAAATGAAGCTCAAATGAGTCCAGGATCCATCGAGCTTACAATTACCTGACATTCATGTCCAGGTAACCCTGACCGAGATTCGAACTTGGGACCTCTTGAATGTCAGGCAGACATGCTATCATCTACATTATCGAGGCAGGAGGACCTGGAGAAAACCCTTCCCATCGCCATGTTGTCCACCACAAATCTCACTTTGCAGTCACCTGGGATCGAACCCGGGCCACCTTAGTGAGAGCCAAGTGGTCTAACCACTCAGCTATGCTCTCAAATAGCAAATCTTGTAAAAATGTTAATGCTCATTTGTCCAAGTTAAGGAAGTTCTAACCCTTGTACACTACAATGTCCTAGTGATATGCAAGAAATCACAAGGATTCATGCTGCTTTGGTGAGTGAGCGAGGACATTTTTATGAGATTTGCTGCCCGTTTGGGATCAGAAGGTCAACTTCAAACATTCTAGGATTTTAGTACGCCTCTTGGTTCCCTCGCACTGTGGAGAGAGCCTGCAGAACTGGTTACTGTATCAGAAACAGTGTCAAAGGCCTTAAAGAGTTTAAAGAAACAAGAACTTACAAAAATACCAGTTTTAAGACCATTAAAACACAGATATAAGTGACAACAGCATCAACTGTGCTATGTGAGCATCTAAACCCCAATTGAAAAGAAAATTCAATTCAAAATAATGTACTTAATATGCAAAAATTGAAGCTACTATTATTATATTTTATTGTAAATTTTTTACTTCTTATGTAACAAAATATCAAAGACCTTAGAGATTGTTGGAATTAAATGTAGGGTTTATAATTGTTGTAATCTTATTTACTTCCTTCTTTAAACAGTGAGGTAATTTTCACATATTTAAATATACTAGAGAACATATGGGCATTAAGACAATTAAAAATATGTCTAAAAGGCTCGCAAATAAAATGTACATAATATTTTAACATTTCACCATTAATTTCAAAAGTATCAAAGCTGAAACTTGAAGCTTTGTGTTTTAAACATGAAATGTAATTGGAATCTTGTTTTTCAGTGAATGCCGTGTCTGCATTCCTTGCTCTAGCACTACTCTCTCTGCAAGCATGGCGTCGATTTTATGAAACTTGGTTCGTAAGTGTTTTTTCCAACTGCCGAATGAATTTATCACATTATGCAATTGGTTACATACATTACTTTGGATCAGTAATGGCTATTTTGGCAGAATCACCAGGATTCACCAAAGAAAGAGGTATTTTAATCTATGTATTTGTTGTAGTTACAGTACGGCCGTTGGATCTACGGCTCTGACGTTTTGCGGCTGCAGGAGGTGGAGGGGGATGGTTAATAGTATCAGCATACAGAAATGAGCAATTGAAAATATATCCTCAAAATTATCTTTAGAATGAAAATATAGGGCTAAATTAGCTTTAAAACATTGAAATCCAACTTGAAATTTCATTATCATGCAAGATATTCATTAAACACCACTCTATTCAAATATTTTTTTTTCACACATTTCACACACACTAACTGCTTCTGTTAGTAGTACTGGGAGTCTCTACATCCAGTGTTGTGGTCAGGAAGTTAAAACTGTCTGCTAGCACCAATCAGCATTGTCGCTACTAAGGTGTGGCTTCCGAACCCAACACTGTGTTGCCAGGTTAAATTTGTTTGAACCACGTGGCTTTAGTTGGTTGCACTGGTGAACTTTCTTTGCTATTTTGTGCATACGTGAATTCTGATTTTTAGTGTTCGTAAGTCCTATTATTATCGCTATTATAGTAATATGGCTACTGGTTCCTGAAATATGCAAATGTGTGAAATATTTAAAATACACATGTTCCTCTGCCTGAAATTCCTGCTAAAGAACTGGCAACAGCCTCTTCTCCCTCTTGAGAAATGCCAGAGCCGGAGAATGGGTGGCTGAACTGTAGTGTTCCTATTTTATTTTTATTTTCATTCACAGAACAGTCGTTTTTAATTGTATAGTTTTTATGCTTAACTAGGCTAAGCATATTCAGAGGCAGCTCCATGGTTATGCCTTCATACCATGGCATTGCCTAAAAAAGGGAAAGAAATACAGTATTAAATTATTTGTATACCTCTAATGTAGTCTGCTTACTATTGTTCAAGATGCATGAAATGTCTTGCCTATCAACAGAAAAGCCGAAATCACTACAAGTTTTCAGATTGAACATTATTACGTTGCTGTTTCTTAAATCAGTGCCATTTTGAATCTGGCAAGTTAATGTTGCTCTCCACACTGACTATGGACTTCAAGACAGGAGTGGTGCAGGTTTGCTTCTACTGCTAAAACTATAAACACTTGAGTATATGAGTACTGTGATGTGCTGATTTCTTTATTTAACTAATATTAAGGTAAGCTTTTCACTAAGTAGCCCATTTTCTACATTATTATTAATAGACAAGGTAAAACTGAAATAGATAGGAGAATCTACTCCTGTTCTGCACATAAATATGTAACAAAACATGACAGTGTAAGAATTAAATTGACATTTAAACAAAAAAATAAATGGTTAGATGGTTGTGAAGTCCAAAATGCTTAATTTTGTTTTCCATGCATTTTTCTTAGTATTTTGGATTTAGTTTGACTTTGTGGAAAGATTAAGATACCTACAGGAGTAATTGAAAGAACTAGTTTTTTTTTTTTTTTTTTTTTTTGGTCACTTTGTCATTTACATTTTTACCTCTATCCAAATATCGTCTGTTGTTGTCTGCTCTCTTCTCTGTGGTGGTATTACTGAATTTCTCATAGTGTGATGCTCTAAAAGGGCAGAACCATTACTGACAATCATTATCCTTGACTACTGGACCAATTGTAGAGGGCTATTTAGTCTAAACGTCTGCTGCTTGTTAAAAAGAAAGATCTCCTCTGTCATGATAATGCACCTTCAGCCCATCTAAAATTTCTGCAACAAAACTTCACGAATGGAGATTAATCATTTCTTCACACTAGCCATATATAGGCTAAGGTTTCTGACAGTCAACATGAAAAATTTAATGCCATGGCTGGGATTTGAACCAGTGATCTCTTGGTTTCCATCCAGTTGCTCTTACCCATTGAGCTACCATGGCCAATGTGCCATCCTGACATTAAATTCTCCAATTGACTCGTGTGTACTTGTATATATATATTTTTTTTTCTTCTGGTAAACCACTAGGGGCTCTCTTATCCGAGATACACCGTTTGTGGCGGATTACTATCATAAGTACTTAAATCCCAGGCTTCATCATTAAACTGTTATTATTTAAGTTAATTGATGGAAATTAATAATTTCTTTACACTACCCATATATAGGCTAATATATATATTCCTGGTAAACCACTAGGGGCTCTGTTATCCGAGATACACCATTTGTGGCAACTTACTTAAATCCCAGGCTTCATCATTAAATTCTTATTATTTAAGTTAATTGATGAAATTAATCATTTCTTCACACTAGCCATAGATATAGGAGATAACCAGGAGATCCGCAGTTCAAATACTGGCCATGGGATTGAATTTTTCATGTTGACTTTATCAAAAACCTTAGCCTATGTATGGCTAGTGTGAAGAAATGATTAATTTTCATCAATTAGCTTAAATAATAAGAGTTTAATAATGAAGCCTGGGATTTAAGTACTTATAATACACCACATACGGTGTGTTTCGGATAAGAGAGCCCCTAGTGCTTTACCAGTAAGTAAAAATATATATATATATATATATATATATATATATATATATATATATATATATAATATGTATATGAGTCAATGGGAGAATTTAATGTCAGGACAGCACGTTGGCCATGGTAGCTCAATGGGTAAGAGCGACTGGATTGGAACCAGGAGATCCGTGGTTCAAATCCTGGACATTGCATTGAATTTTTCATGTTGACTCTATCTATCAAACACTTCACGGCCTCTACTTCCAGGTGCTGCATCCACTATATCCACCAGATTTGGCTCTCAGTGATTACTTTTGGTTCACAAACCAGAAATGGTTAGGTAGACGAGGATTTGCATAAAATGCTGAGGCTCAAGGATGCAGATGCATATTTCCACGTTTGGACAAATTTTATTTTACTAAAGGTATTAAAAGTTTTGTGAAGTCAATGGAATAAATGTATTGATTTAGAAGGTGGCAGTATTGGGAAGGGAGGGCCAGCAGCATTTTCTCGTAAACCTTGTGATTTCTTGGTCAGGCTGAGCAAGAACTTCTAGAGTACTCTTTATATTGCTCATGCGCCAAATATTCATTTGTAGTGAACTCTAAAATATTACAATATGCTTGTTATAGAAATAACTAGTTATTTTGTTTAGATTGAACAGCGTAACAGAAAATAAATCTTTTACAGAGCCCAGTGCAATTTTCAACTTGAAGGATGTGACAGTTCTGAACTTTTATGGCTGTGCATTGTTTCTGTGGGCCTTCTACCATCAATACAAGGCTGCAATAATATTAGCAAATCTGAGAAAGGATAAGACTGGAAAAGTTAAAACATTGGAACATCGAGTTCCTAGAGGAGACTGGTTTGAATTGGTCTCTGCCCCACATAATCTGGCTGAGATAATGATATATGGTGCATTGGCTATAATTTTGTGGGGTTCCCACACATGGAACTTTGTGTTTTTGTGGGTAGTCAGCAACCAGGTGAGAATTATTTTTGTAAGATTGAGCATGATTTGTTTGTAAGTAGAGCTTAGCATTTCTATTTTGTTCCTTTGTTTAGATTCTGGGTTTGTATATATGTACAGAGTTCTTCATTTATAACCTAATGGAGCACACAGCGTTTCACCTCTCGTGCAATCTTGCTGGATTTCCCCATTACTAGTTGCTGTTGTGCGTGGGGGCTAGCAGTGTGCACTCCTCTCTGCAGTATTGTACCAACCGCCAACATGAACAGGCGCTTGACTCTATTATGTGTTTCAAATGGGAAGAGTTCCTCATTTCACTCTCGCACACTTGCAACTAACACAAACTGAATTTTTGTAAGCTTTATAATAATGCAGTTGTTGAAATCACAATTGCAACGTGGATATTTGTGTATTATGCTAATGATTAAATATTTAATTTAAAATTAATTATAGTTTACGAATTACTTATTTTTCTAATCCAATACCAGTGGTGCATCCGCATAGCTGTAAATGTTAGTTACATTAAGAGATAATTCGTCATTGTCATTGTCTTCAACGTCTGAGTACTGCAAATTTATGATGGGTTCCAAAATCTCATTACGTGCTGTTTCTTTCCAAAAGTCGTCGTCTTGTAATTTATCTGATGTCTCACGCAGTTTTCCCAGTCTTGTTGTGTTCCTTGTTAATTTCTTCATTAATAAGTTCAACGTCAGTCAGTTTAAAAATATTATTTCTGTTTGCAACATAATTTGAGCCCACATTAACTCAATTGGATTGTTCTGTCAGTAGTAAGGGGGAAGGTGGATCGTGTCTCATTGATCCAGCTGATACACTTTTTTCATGAAAGAGTGACTGAATAATGCTGCTTTGAACTCTCTAGAGAAAATAGAAATTACGAACCATTCATAAACAAAGATATAATGTGACCAGACACATTCTGCCAGACCAGCAGGAAGTGTATTGTTTCCTCTCATCGAATTTAACAAACACCTTGGCTTATTCAAAGGACATATTTCTTTTATCATGTCATGTCAAATGTTTATGTTTCATCTCTGAGTAATTTCAAATATACTTTCATGCATACATGCCAACCAATTACGATATTCATTACAGTGCTTACATCGCAATGCATTGTTATAATATAATAGTATCTATATATACAAATATAATAATTTGTAACTTAGAACTTCACTGCCCACCTCGGTAGCGTGGTGGTGGAGTGTGTGCCTCATGTTCAAGAGGTCCCGAGTTCGAATCTCGGTCAGGGTGAGTTACCTGGATAAGGTTTTTCCAGGGGTTTTCCTTATCCTGAAAGACGAATGTCGGGTAACTCTAAGCTCTATGGATCCTTGGCTCATTTGAGCATCATTTCAACCATTCCATTCATCGTCCGATATGACTTAACGTTGGAGGACGTAAATTACACAAAAAAAAAACTTCACTTATCTTATAAGAAATGATAATAATTCTTATAAATTCTCGAGGATCGCGATTTCATGTATACTTATACACATCTTCAGCTGGAAAACAAATCTGTCGTCGTCATTACTAAACAATAGATGTTGATATGTTCTTGTTAGTACTACCAAAATCTGAAAATAAAACAAATAGGTTAATAGCTTCATTTTTTACATATTTTTGGTATCTACTTTATTTGTATTAGGAAAATTATTTGAGCTAAAAATATGGGGTTTTTACGGTTGTGTTAAATACATTACTCTCTCCTTCCTCATGGATCAGTCTTCGAAAATCTGAATTTTTGTCTTAGTGCGAATAGTATTTATTAGAGATTGATTAGTTTGGCGCTTCTCACACACCACATAGGGGGAATGCAATACGACCACACCGCAGGACTCCGATTGGTTGCTCACCTAGTAGCGCTCAAGGATAAACACCTTCCCATTTGAAACACATAATAGAACAACATATTGTCTTTTGTGAAAGTTATTATAAATGGGAATTGCCAAGCCGTGTTCGCACAGAGTATATTCAAACATTCCCTGGGTAAGTGCTTCCTAATTCAAGAGATTGTGAAGAAATATGAAACCACTGGTTCTGCAATAAACAGAAAACGAATCTATAAACGTACAGTGTTACAGAGGAAAAGTTGAGTATTCACCAACCAAATCCATCCGAAAATCAGCACAACAGGTGGGAATTATTTCAGTCTTCTGCACATTGAGCAACTAAATTATTAAAACTAAAACCGTGTAAAGTGTACAAGTGTCCATGCTTTAAAATAAGGTGGTCCAGTATCATGAATGCATTATTGTGAATGAACTGGAACTCTGAAAATTCAAATGATGTTCAAGAAATCTCTCATTATGATCGGAAAGTTGGAGTTTGGTATATTGTTACTGCTAGATGCATAATTGGTCCAATATTCCACGAGCAGAGAGGTACCAAAATGATATTTTGTTCCCATTTTATTATGAACTGACAGAAGCAGAGAAATCTTATGCATGATTTCAACAAGATTCTGCTGCTGTCCATACAGCGGAGGAGTCCATGAATAAAATTAGGGAAGTGTTTGAATATAGAGTGTGACCCTCTCACTCCCCTGATCTAACAGTTTGTTGTGTCACCTGAAAGACAGTTTATGGGACAAATCCTTATACATTGGAAGAACTAAAAATATTACAAACAAAATCGGAAATATTACAATGATCCAAATTAATTGTGAGAGTCAGAATGTGTTGTCCCAATATAATGCTTGTTTATCCAAGGGTGAATGACATTTCCAGATTCTTCTATAAGGTAAGAGTGTTATACATGCTTTACGTGCAGAGTTTATGCAGGAGCAAAGCCGGCTGTAACACTTCCAATCGCACACAGTCAAAATGCTTGCTTCCATTCAGTTTTAAATGAAGAATGATTTGTAAATGTGTAAAATACTTCATGTGTAGAGGCAATCCTTTTTTGAATTAATTGTTTTGTGATTTCGTGAATTTAGTTTTAATTTTCATATTTTTTCGCACTAAATGGCTGGTATTATCGCTTTAATTTCGCTATATTCATTTGTTGTTTTCATTAAAATTATTAAATATAAGTCAAAGCTATTCAATGTCATAATGGAAGGTGAATGTGTTCTATAAATTACAATAAGCATAACATTGTAAAGTGTTACTTTAATTTTTATTTTATTTTTTATGTATACCATGGCACTTTGATACAATGACAATACAAATGCTATATCTACTTATTTACTATGTGAAAGATAACATAGCACATGTTAAAATATTATTTTCTTTCATCAATCGCCTCTGATCATTAACAATTAAATCATACTAGGGCTGATCAATAAAGACTGAGACTGATTTTTTTCAGAGATGTTTATTACTGCAATTCAGTGTTTACATGATCTCTTTCAAAGTAGTCCTCTCCTACTTCAGCGCGCTTTTTATAGCGTCTCTGCCAGTCCTTGAACATATGCTGCAGACCATTCTTTGTCAGGTCCTTGAGAATTGCCTCACCTTCTTGAGTACTGCTTCAGAGTTCTCAAATCGAATACCCCTAAGCTTTGCCTTTAGTGATGGGAATAAAAAAAGTCACAGGTTGCAAGATCAGGGCTATAAGGTGGATGTGGTACACAGGTAATGTTGAATTGAGCCAGAAACTGCATGACTTGATTTGCGACATTAGACCGTGCATTGTCATGATGAAGTCGCTACCCAGTCCAAGAAGGTTCACTTCTTTGCAATGTACTTCCTCAGTGTAGCATGCTGCTGTAACAGTAGTGTGAGGGAGAACTGCATGCTGGTAAATCATTCCATTACAGTCAAAAAATGTGATCACCATCACTTTCCCTGCAGATGGAACAACTTTGGCCTTTTTTGGTGTTGGAGAACTTGGCGATTTCCACACTGCGCTGGCTTGTTTTCCTTCAGGATCATAATGATGCAACCATGAGTCATCATTGGAGATAATCAAAGCTTAGGGTATTCAATTTGAGAACTCTGAAGCAGTGCTCAAGAAAAGTGAGGCGATTTTCAAGGACCTGACAAAGTCTGGTCTGCAGCATGTGTTCAAGGACTGGCAGAGACACTATAAGAAGTGCATTGAAGTAGGAGGGGACTACTTTGAAAAAGATCATGTAAACATTGAATTGCAGTAATAGACATCTGTGAAACAAAATCAGTCTCTGTCTTTGTTGATCATCCCTCGTACTTGGAGAAAAATCTCTCTGCGTCAACCGATGAACAAGGAATCCAAATAGATTTTAATACTGCATTTGCAAAGTGTAAATGCATTAATTTCAGGGCCAGCAATGACTGCATAATATCAAGTTGCTATCATTCTCATTAACTGCTTTACAATGAACTCCTTTAAAGCTAAATACCCTGCAATAATGTCAGATTCTTTAAGCAGTTTGAAGTGAGGCAGTTGCTGTACTTTATAACTAACAGCAGGAATGTTTGAAGTAGCTACTTGCACATTTCTTGGATGAAATAAATTATTCAGCAGCAAAAATAAACTTAAGTCATTGTTTGGTGAAGTGTGTTTTGCAGTTTTGTGTACAGCAATGTAACTTACGTTTCTTAGAAGCTGTCTGACTTTGTTTTGAAGTAATTCATCAAACCCTTTAATGATTTTTTTCAACTAATTCCCCAATGTGACCAGAAGCTATGACTTCCATCCTACTCTTCAATTCATTGATCTTTGGTACCAACAGAGGTAAGTATGGCTGTTTATTCGCTTCTAACTGCAACATTACATCACCAATAAATTCACAATTTTCAAAAACAAGTGCTGCCTTTCATTTTACTTAGAAAGATTTACATTTCCCATTTCTTTCAACCAATGTGCTACGGGAGCAGACCTTTTGATAACTTACTAAAAAAAATGCTCAATGTCTAAACGCATGTGTACATATTTAGCTGCTTTGAACCAACTTCCCCATCTAGACAACACTGACTCAGGAGTCGGTAGAGTACCTGCCTGCCGTGCTAGGGGTCCCGGGTTCGATTCCCAGCGGTGGGGGTGGGGATTTTTCTCTGATCAAGGTAATTCCCCATCTTTCCCAGAGTCTGGAAGTATGAATGAGAGTGTGAATGTGTGCGTAATCTAATGATTAAAAACCAAAAGATAACGAGTTGACACCTTCAGTGTGTTCCAAAGGAGAACGGCCGCCGATATGACCATAGCAGTTAAAGGCGGGGTATAAATGGAACAAGGGAAAAAAAAAAACTTCATCATTGATAGGACGGTATTAAGTTCTCTCAAATTCTTTTGCAAGACTTCATCAAACAAACTAAATTTATGGGCCCAGTAAGTGAAGTGAATCAAATGTTCTCCCATAATTCCCTGCAATAATTCACAACATTTTATCATATATGCAGAAGAGTGAGTGACAACAGATTTCACATTTTTATGATCAATTTCAAATGCATGCAAAGTACTCAGGTTTGCTTGAGAACACATCTTGCTGTTTGCAGAATCTAAAAATACACAATCTAACAGGAAAATCTGTTGAAATACTGCATCTTGAGTTTTGAATAATATTGCAAACACACAGCGTCATGCTGATTCACTTTCATCACAATGCCCAATCTCGTTTTCCTTCCAAAGATTGTTTAATATTTGCTCTAATTTCATCTGTGCAATGAGGGACGTACTCTCTTCTTATTTGGTTGGCTCTAGGATGCTAGTAATATAGAAAAAATAAAAAAATACATTTAAAATGGAGTCTTAGCAGTCTGACACAGGCAAACGTCTATAAACAGTCCTGCCATCATGCCTACATTGGCGCATAATTGGTATAATAGTGATTTGCTCTTACCTGGGACATATTTTTGAAGCCGTTGACGTACTGCAGGATCATCTATCTTTTCCACTGGAATCTTGGCTTTCAGTAGCATTGTTGTAGTTGTCATTACAAACTCAGTTTTAGTTTTAGCCTTCTTCTGTCTTTCTATTGAAACGTCTATGGATGCCTGGCATTTCGTAGATATTGTGTTTGATTTACATTTCAAATTTTCCTTATTTTTAATACAATGTTTTGATACAGCATCTTTATTCTCCCATTCTGTTTGAACATCACAAAACTTGTACAACAAAATGTTGCTTTCCAACACATATATAACCCTCATTAGCAAACTCTTTCGCTCTGCTATGCACTGTAACATTTGCGTCTGACCCATCTTTGCAACTAAATACATGCTCTTAGGAATTCTTATTTAAAAGTAAATAATGAAACTCTGAGGGGGAAAATGTGTAAACAATTTGGTGTTCAGAATTTCATGTTCTTTTGTACTTGTCTTCTCAATGTTCCTAACTCACTCTTAATCTCTCACGATGGTCAGGTAATAAAAAGATCGTTTTACAAGAATGTTACTCTGTCCTTGACCAATTATTACTTCACTAATGACAGAAGGGTCGGCTTCCAAGAATATTAAACTGTCCTCCCATTAGAGGTGGATTTTGACATTTGCAACTCTTAACAGAATGAAAAGAGCATCACAACAGAAAATTGTCCTTAACCATCACTTCACTATTTGTGTAACTGAGAATTTTATTTGATTATTAACTGTAATGTTTAATGGTTCACAGGAATAAATTTAAGATAAAGTGAAACTAAATTTTATACTTAAGATCGCTAGAATTTCGCAAAATAATAGTATTTTGCTTCATTTTGTTCTTATTGTGAACATTTTCTAAAATAATAATATTGATTTGCTGACCAGCATCATATAATTCGGAAAGATATTGTCAAATTGCTTTAATATCGTGTCTGTCACTTTTTTCGTTTATGTGAAAAAAGAGTGCCTTTACTGATGTGTGCAGAGAAAGTAGTGAAACAAATTTGCATTATATTATAATTGCTACTGATTTTCATAAATAATGTGGGTTTCTCTGTTTTAGGTGGAAAATGCTTTGCTCTCTCACTGGTGGTACAAGTCTAAGTTTGATGACTATCCAGCCTCAAGAAGGGCAGTGATTCCTTATGTTTTATAGGTTTCAAGCTACCAAGGTAGCAAGAACATATAGGCCTTTGGACACCATAAAGGTTGCTGTACTCTCGAGTGTCAAGTTAAAGTTTACTTTAGGGTTGGAATTATTTGTGTGGAATATAATCTTGATAAATGTGGAGAATATTTGTTGCAAGGCTCCAGTATTTAATGATCAGGCAGTAGAATGTCTTGCAGAAGGCAGAAGAAAATGTCATTTTTTTTTAATCATATATTATTTTTGTAGCTTTTTTTACTTTTTTTTTTAACTGGCGGATTTACATTCCCCGGAGTCACAAGTGGATGTTCTAGACGTTCTCGGGCTTCGAGCCAGGTAAGCAGATGTTGAGACATCGACGTTTCGGGAGCGTACATCTCTCCCATCATCAGGATGTTGAATGACTTAGGGCTGGGGTGACCCATATATATACTGGTCGCCAAGAAAATGACGCGGACCAATCAGCGAGCGGGCTTGCGTTGGTGAATATGACGGACCTCTCAGAAAACACTGCTGTTCTGGTTGCTGCTCAGTAAGCCAGATCTGTGTTTCCTGAGTCTCTCTATTTCGAGAGACTGATTGGTCCGCGTCATTTTCTTGGCGACCAGTATATATATGGGTCACCCCAGCCCTAAGTCATTCAACATCCTGATGATGGGAGAGATGTATGCTCCCGAAACGTCGATGTCTCAACATCTGCTTACCTGGCTCGAAGCCCGAGAACGTCTAGAACATATACGCCGCCAGGAAAAATTCAGCTCATATTTCACAAGTGGATGTTTGTGGTAAGACATCTGTCAAGAAGCAGAGAAACTCTGGATCCAAAAATATATCCACTTGGAGGAGCAGCTTCATACCTGGTATGAAGATGAAGAATTATGCAATGAAATGGATGCAAGAAAAGCTGTTACGGAACAGTAGTTGGAATGAATGACAGGGAAAACTGGAGAACCTTGAGAAAACCTACCCAGGTACTGCTTCGTCCACCATAAATCTTGGGATCAAACCTGGGTCACCCAAGTGAGAGGCCAGTGATCTAGCTGCCTTGTATAGTTTATTATATTGAATTCATATTTTATGAATTTTAGTTTGTATTTGATTCATGTAGGATTATAAACTCTTGTGATTCCTGAAAATACCCTTTGTAAAATATTTGTATACCTTTTTTATATTAGTTACTGATGTATTTAAGCACAAATTTTTCATTGAGCTATCATGACAGCAATTTTGAAAGTTAGACTGTGATAGATTTATTTTCCAACAATAAATGGTGTCTTTTAATATGTATAATTATGTACTTTTAATTTAAGTTAAATTATTAAAACAATTAAATGGTCCGATAGATTTAATGGTTTGGGAAAATGTATTTATTATAAAAAACAAACATCGCGTAATGAATTTTGAAATACTGGCAGTCGATTCTGTTTTTAAATTTGTTTCATTTTCAGATTTTGGTAGTACTAACAAGAACATACAAACATCTAGCGTTTGTAATGATGACAACAGTATGTTGGTTCTGGCTGACAATGTGGAAGAATTTCCATGAAATCGCGATCCCAAACAATTTATAAGAAAAGTGTCATCATTTCTTACAAGATAAGGAAGTTTTAAGTTACAAATTGTTATATTTGTATATATTTGCTTCACTGTTAATAGCTTCATATTTTACGTATTCCTTCTTATTGCTTTGACTTTTCTTGCGATATATTCAGAAATAAACATAATGCACCCAACATTTTAATAAACTACTTCAAACATTTCTTAATATATTAAATTTCGCATCATTAATCACTTTTTGATATGGTAATATAATATGATCCTTGGGTGCAATAGTTTATTGGATCATTTCCAAATTGATAATATGAGCTTAGTATACAAATAAAGTACGCGCGTGATAAGTTGAGCGCTCAGGTTCCAAGTCCTCATTCGGTAAGTTTCGTCTAACTCTTTAAACACAGATGATAACTTTTAACTTGTAATGCGCTATACACTGACATCTAGTGGCCAATGCGCTAAGCTTTATCATGTCCGCCATATTTCGTTTTGATCAATTTCAAGGTTAATTAGCTAACCAGCTTACAACAAATGTATGTTGTGGATGTTATGGCTCTCGAAAGGGGACACATTATTATTCGTCTACCTCCGTATAACTGTGATCTGAATACAATTGAGCTGACATGGGCAAAACTAAGGAATGTTTCCAGAGGATGCAACGTTACTGGTGATATGTCAGCTCCAAATCTGCGGAAGCTTGCTATAGACGCAATGTCTTCCGTAACCGCAATGCATTGCAAGAAGGTTCAAAAGCTGTAAGTGAAATATTGCAGAAATGATGGTGTAATAGAAAATGCAATTGATGAAATTATCGTCAACACATCAGAGGATACTAGCGATGAAAGTGATGCACCGGACTCAAAGAATCACACAGTGAACGAGTATTTATAACTGTCATAATATTTATTTTCTATTTTTATGTTACATAAATAGTAAGTATATAAATATACAGCTTATCGGATTGAGTTCAATTTACTATTTGTCCACATATACCACACTTGTGGTGCATATATTTGCTTATCTTACATGCTATTTTGCTGAACTTGTGTTTTTCAAGGTTGACCACACTGCAGAAACAAAAGAGCGTTAGCTCTCACTTCTCCCCCTCTGTCCACACCACACCGTAAATCCAGTGCTTAAGTTATTGTCTGGTTAGCTCAGTTGGTTAAGCGCTGGTATACTGATCTCAAGGTTGGGGTTAAAACTCAAACCGATTATAAGTTTTTAAATGTGCTTAAAAGCAACAATTCCATGTCAATAGATTTACTGGTATATATACTCCTATAGGATAAAATTCCATCACCTTGGTGGCGATGTTATGAACCTTTTAACTGACAACATGGTTAGAAGGCATCATTCCGCAGAAATATCTTAATTTTAATTAGTTCAAGCTAAAAACTTTTATGGGTTTGTTATTAAATGTTTTACTTTTTCATTCTGAGTTATGAATACTATTTTAAACTATTGAATATTTTTTTAACATGGACAAATATAGCTCTGTAGTTTCTGAAGCTCTCTGGAAAGTTTCAAGCTGATGAATTGTAGAAATCTGTGATCCAAAGAGTATTCTAAATGACCATTTGTCACTTAAAAATGGTTGATATTAAAAATAACTAATTGCGCAAATGGAAGTATAAGTTATAAGCAGAGCTAGGAAGTTTGTACCGATTTCCTTGAGCAGTGTAAGAGCGGCCAGGTATGGCTATACAATGCAGCGCTACTAACAAGGACAAGGTTCATCGTAGAATGCAACTCATTACTACAAGACAGGTGTAACTGCATGGCACAGAGCACGTTGGTAGAAAGGAAGACATTCGAATAACATCTTTGTTGTGCTTCAAACATGAGCAACTAAATTTGTTGTACAACCATTGTATGTTTTCTAGAAGTGTACTTATTCATGTCCTTATTTATTTCATTATTTTCATTTACATTTCAGTGGGATACTTCAGCAAACATGGAATAAAGAGAAGCCAGATCGAGAAACTAAATTAGCTGAAATCATTAACAAATTTGCAACAGATTATCACTCAACCTAGTCTTGTTTTACTGGACATAGAATGAGTTTTTCATTTGAAAGGCTTCAGCGGTACATTATTGTTTTTAGTAATATGGCCGCAGATGAGTAAATATATAGTAAAATTCCTGCTTTGTCATTTTATCTAGTAAGAGTCTTTAGATATTTAAGGAATTAATTTTATTATTTGGATATTATTTTACATTCGATCAGGAAATGTTAAAATCCTCATTATAATTGCTTGGGTGTTGCCACAATGTGCCTATTTAAATAATAAGATCAGCCAGAGACAAACCCATATGTACTATATAACAATTTTTATGTTGTACATAATGACCTAAATAGATGTGCATCTACAAATGTCTCATAAGTCATTTTTTTTTCTCTGGGCAAACGGTTTCAATGCCTCTCCACTGTGCATTTCTTATATATGACTTGTTTGGATGCCGGGAGAGGGTCAGTCACAACCTGCATTGGGAACGGTGGACAGTACGAACTTCCTAGCCCTGGTTATAAGTAAAAGTACGGAAAAAAAAATTGATTTACACAAATAAATATAGGTATTTTAAACTTGTATTTTTTCTGCAGTAAACAGTATAATTTTGATTCATAACTTAAATTTAGGAGTAACTGTGGGAAAGTTAGTCTTAAGAAATCTGACAGATGAGTTAACGACTAGCTGTTCCAACAATGACAGTGTGGAAGGTGTTAAGATCTACCTGAATTGTTACATCTGACATGCAGTCTGGTCATTTATGTTGTATCACAACTGAATCCACATTTGTGACATTTTAAAAAGGTTGTGAAGTTTAGGAGTAATCAGTTTTTTTTAATCTTTCATTTAATTTTGGTTTTGCAAATTATATAATTTGAAAGATATTTCTCATTTGAATATTTTGTCAGAAGTTGATCCTGTATAGGTACATAATTTTTGTAATAAAATTTTTTTGAGAATCAAAACTTTCCCCTTCAAGGGATGTGATAAGACTAATGCAGATTTTCAGTGTTTAGTAAATAAAATATATTTGTTTTATATATACATCAATTTATTTTATAAAATACAGAACTGTAGCACATATGTTATTAAATAAAAAGTATTATACAGTTAGTAGTGGTGAATTCAAATCATGTTTTTTTCCTCATTACTGTCCTTTAAAAAAGGTACCCAATAAACAAGTTCAAAAATACTTAAAAGAACCTTCTCCAAAAAAAGAACCTAGCCAGGGCTAAGCCAGAGTTAAGTTAAAGAACGAAATTAGAATGAAACCTGAGAGAAGCCAGAGCAGGAACGAAGGTAGGCCGGAGCCTAGCCAGAGACAAGTTAGAGTGATTTTAGAGTGGAGTAGGGTGAAGCCGGAGAGAAGCCAGAGGGGAACCAGAGAAGAGTCTGAGTGAAGCCAAAACAAAGCCAAAGTGGAGCCAGAGCAGAGCTAGAGCAGAGAAAGAGTAAAGTCAAAACAAAGCCAAAGCGGAGCTAGAGGAAAGCCAGAGTAAAGCTAATGCAAAGCCAGAAGAAAGTGAAGGCAAAGCCACAGCAAAGTTACAGGTAAGTTAAGTCAAAGGAAGGATAGTAAAGTGAAATACAGTTTCTGAAAGCGCACTGATGACCATTGAGTAGAGTGCCCTTAAATACAAATCATAATGCCTGCAGCAGCAGCTAAATATCTGGTGATGAAATGGCTGGAAAAGATAACTTTATTAGTGGTGCTCACTAATTAGTTATGTAGGCAATTTGAAGCCAACGGTTCTGCCTCATGTTGCTGCTCCAAGTTTGTAGCCATCTGGTTTTATCTCATGTTGCTTTGGCAATTTAAAGCCATATGGTTCTGCTTCGCAATGTTGTGCTGCATTATACTGCAGCAAGTTGTAGCAGTAATTTCTGGTTTGATGCTGCTTCAGAAAAACCTCTTAGGACATGCATGGGTATATATTCAAAGAAAGGATGACTTTGAAAAGTTTAATAAACATTGTTCACTTCAACAGAGAAGTAGCCAACCAATGGAAACTAATACAGTAAAACTTCTCTAAAATAGAATGCGATCATTCCAGCATTTATTTTCCGTTTGCACAGGTTTTCATCTTGAAGGTTGTGTTTGAAAACAAAGATATTACGAAATAGTTGCTCAGGTTTACAATAAAGGAGTAATGTAGAATGAAGTGTAAATAATAACAGGCTGACATGTATTATGTAGTGTATTTTCAACTTATGTATAATAATTATAGTTTATCGCCTAGTTTCTCTGTTCTCAATTTTTCCTTTCCAATCTGCAACTGTCTGCATATCAACATCATTTGCTTTACCACACACAGCATTCAAAACCATGTTGTGGCGATGTTTGAAACTCTTGGGGCATCCATTGGAAGCTCTGAAATTGTCTTTGCATAATTTTCTTGCTCCCTCTAAAGCTTGAGTTTGAAGCAATGGTCCAGAAATGAGAATTCCTTTAGCAAGTGCACTAACAAATTACTCCAACACAACACGCTTTAGCTCATCATACTCTGTAGATCTTGCGATGCATTTCACGTGCCCTGCAATTCCCTTTAACCACTCTTTTAATTTTTATTTTTTCAAAATCTCATTAATCTGAGTTTTTTTTCCCCACTTTAAACAACACAATTCTTTAGCTGGACATTTTTTCTTTTCGTGTTCTTCAATAACCCTAATTTTTTCCTCCAATGATAATATCTTATGTTTAGAACTCGTTTTACAGCATTTGTGTGCACACAAACTATGATTTTAAAAATCACCAAGTTCAGTTTTCTTCCACTCGTACTTGATCACTTGTAAGAAAGAAACTGAGAATGAGTACACTACAAAACAGTTGTACCCTTACCATGTGTGTTGGAAGAGAGTTGAGAGTGCTAATGATTTGTTTTTCCTTTTCCTCGAAAGGTTATAGTTTATGACTTTTGCTTCACAGAACTTCGGTGCAAGTGCAGTCATCCTCAAAAGCATTGAACTTTTTAAAATACATACGTTGTAACCCATTACAGATAAAGTAATCAGTTTTAATAAGGTTATTTACGCAAATGGTTCTCAAAAATATGTTTCCGCTTTAGGCAGTTTTCTGGCTTAGAGTATAATTTTACATGGGAAATGGCTCCATTTTGAAATTTGTTTTCCAGTTTCTGGCATATAAGGGTCCATTTTAGGCAGGTTTTACTGTATATATAATGTCGAGAGTTAAAGTATTTGAATCCCATAACTTGCGATTCTATCCTTGAGGCTAGAGTGACACCTAATCTGTTCTACCAGCTACGTCTTGTCCCGCCAGTGATCAGGCAAGAAATGTCTAAGATTATGTCCCGTATGTGCTATTAAAGTATTATAATCACCTCCCCTTTTGATGATGACTCTCAGACCCCACTACGAACTTCTAATATTTTGTTACTACTTCATTTCTACATTACTGAAATTTTCTGCTTTCCTACTCCGAGTCTGTATATGAATTTCTAAGAAATACTCTCACATATTCCAAGAATTCTCAGCTACATGATCTGGCAACTTTGGATAGTGACCTTACCCTCTTGTCACATAACCAACTGAACCACTTCTACAAATTTGCATGAAAACCAGTTGTTGCTAACTACTGTACTTAATGTTATCTTATCCCAAGCCCAACTATTCATAATATATTGCCAAATCTAGAATCCTATAATATTTAACACAACTTCACAAAATATTAATATTTTATTTTATTTCAAGTATTAGTTTATTCAATGCATCCATAATTTCTGTATCACTTGAAAGCATGGATGGATATCTTAGGGGGTGGGAAACATGCAATATGTATAGAAATAGGACAAGTGGAGCAGCATCACTTCACTGCAGTAAACAATGCAATTGGGAAAGTACCAAATACCATGTGACAATAAATGGAAGTAAAATGTTTAAGCTTATTATTTTAGTTAATTGATGGAAATTAATAATTTCTTCACACTAGGCTAAGGTTTTTGTTAGATAGAGTCAACTTGAAAAATTCAATGTCACAGCCGGTATTTGAATTTTTCATGTTGACTCTACCTATCCAAAAGCTTAGTCTATATACGGCTAGTGTAAAGAAATTACTAATTTCCATCAATTAACTAAAATAATGAGAGTTAAATGATGAAGTTTGGGACTCAAGTACTTACGATAGTAAGTTGCCACAAACGGTATATGTCGGATGCGAGAGCCCCTAGTGGTCTACCGGGGAAATATATGAGTCAAATGGAGAATTTAATGTCAGGACCGCATGTTGGCCATGGTAGCTCAATGGATTAGAGCGACTGGACAGAAACCAGGAGATCCGTGGTTCAAATCCTGGCCATGGCATTGAATTTTTCATGTTGACTATCATGTTTAAATGTTTTGGAATTTGAATTATGGTATTTATTCATCTGTTCTTTACATGAATGTATTAAGTGATAATACATGCAATGTAGAAACAAACTATTTTCATTTGTGCTTCAGTGATTTTGCTCACTCTAACAGTTGTCCTATGGCATAATGTTGACATCCGTACACACTTTAAGGCTGAATGAATTTTAAGAAGTTTTACCTCAAGGAATTAAATTTTTGGATTTAAAGAAAAAGCTAGCAGCAAATTAGTAACAAGATTTAATTTAGTTTTACATATACATAAACATCAATAGTAAGTCAAAGAAAACAAATCTGAAATGTTTACTTAATGTTTAAAACATATAAGCATAAAAATAGGCAATAATGGTGACATTGTTGTTCATTTAAAGACAGTGGTGGCTCGTACACATTCACTTGGTCAGGCACAACTTATGTCAACAATAAATATGAATACAGAGAATGAAGCAATGCTCTTTCTGTGACATCCGTGTTTTGAGGGGCAGAGATGGCAATGACTTAAAAGTGTATTAACAATAGTAAAATGTACCTTTTAAGAATGGAATAAACACCTAATCTTCTTAAACTATTTTGTAGGAAGTTTTAAATAGAGTGAACAATTTCTAGATAGTATAATAGTTGGTTTGCTGATACATCACTTATCTTAAAAAAAATTGGACTGTTTTAGAGAACTCAGTATATCTCATCCTGATTGAGCAGATTGCTGAAGTGTGGTATCGTTCTATCGCTCTCTGGTGTTCGTTCAGAGCATTTCTTCCTTGGAGGAAACTCAAAAGTCGAAAACACAACCCTTGGTTTTCATAATGAGAATGTTCTCCTTGATTGTTAGTATTTAGGAGTTTGATATGCTTTTTAAAAGTATGGTTTTAGGATTTTTTTTTATTGGCAGTGACAGTGCATCTACATATATGCAGAAATTATTTAACAATATTTATGGTTCTAAATTAAAGGAAGGGAATATCCTTATGCCCTTTGACGTGAGCCACCACTGTTTACAACTGCATTTTGTACTGTGCAAGAAAAAACATCTCATTACTGCAAAGTAAAGAAAGAAATATACTTTCACTTTTCCATATACTAATTACTTTTAAATATACATGATAAATACAATATTTTACAAACTTGTCCTAGATTCACCAAGATTTCACCTAATGAATGATAAAATATTGGTTTAATATGTGCAAATTAGAGGAAGATATCGTCAGAAAGTGTTTAAACACAATACAAGAGGAACTAAGGGGGAAGTAACTTGGATGTATAAAATCCAAAAATGTGGGATGTGGCTATGTGAAAGAATTGGAAGATTCTGGAAGGAGATAAAATGAAGATTTGGGGATTCAAAAACAGGGTATGTATAAATCACTGAAAAATTATTGCAAAAGAGATAAGTACAGTAAAATCTCTCTAAAGTGGTACACAATTGCTCTGGCATTTATTTTCTGTTTACACAGGTTTCTATCTTACAGAGGGTTATGGATGAATAAAAAGAAATTACGAAATAGTCACACTGGTTTACAGTCAAGGAATAATATAGAATGAAGTATAAATTAATAATAGACTGATATGTTAAAACCCATGGCGTGACAGCCCATAGAGGGCAAGACCTACCAACCCGACTTCCAGCCTCATGCCAACGTACACAAGGTAGAGGTGGGTGATCATCCAACTGATACGGTGAGAAGATGTGGTCAGCATCTTGGCATCCCCCAGCCAGAAAGTTGGCTTTCATGAACAGGGCCGTTTACCTATCATAAGCTCCTCAATTTCTTCACGATGTTGAGTACTCACCGGTCCTATACTTAAAATCCACACCCCCAGGTGTGGGTTCGATCCTGGATTGCATTCTATGGTAGGAAACCGAAGCATGATGTCTTAGCCCACTATGCCATGGTGCAGGATAGTATTGCATACTATGTTTTCAACTTATGTTCAATAATTTTAGTTTATCTCCTAGTTTCTGTCTGTTTTCAATTTTCCCTTTCCAATCTGTAACTGTCTGCATATGAACATCATTTACTTCACCATACATCATTCAAAAGAATGTTACAGCGGTGTTTGAACTCTCAAGGCATCCATTGGAAGCTCTGAAATGTCTTTACCTAATTTTCTTGCTGCCTCTAAAGCTTGAGTCTGAAGCAAGGTCCAGAAATGTAGATTCCTTTAGCACGCACCACTCACAAACCACATGCACAAGGCATGATTTAGCTTGTCATACTCTGTATATTTTGTGATGTGTTTCACATGCCCTGCTATTCCCTTTAGCCACTCATCTGTAATTTTTCTTTTTTCAAAATCTCATTAATCTTAGTTTTCTCCACTTTAAACAACCAGTTAATTCTTTAGCTGGACATTTGTTCTTTTCTAGTTCTTCAGTATCCTTAATTTTTTCCTCCAATGATAATGTCTTGTGTTTAGAACTATTTTACAGAATTAATATACACACAAACTTATGTTTTTAAAAGTCACCAAAGTTCAGTTTTCATCCACTCGTACTCTGATCACTTGTAACAACAAAACTGTGAATGAACACACTACAAAACAGTTGTATCCTTACCATGTATGTTAGAATAGAGTTGAGAGAGCTAATGGTTTGTTTTCCCTTTTCCTTGCATTATTACATTTATGATTTTATGCTTCATGGAACTTTGGTGCAAGCACAGCCTCTCTCACAATTATTGCACTTTTTAAAATACATATGTTGTAACCCATTACACATAAGTAATCCGTTTTAATCAGGTTATTTTAATCAAATGGTTCCTGAAAAATATTTCCGTTTCTGCATTAAGCAGTTTTCTGGCTTAGAGTATAATTTTACATGGAAAATAGCTCCGTTCCAAAATGTATTATCTGTTTTTCCAGGTTTACGGCATATAAGGGGTCCATTTTAGGCAAATCTTACTGTATATTGAAATTTGTATAAATAGAGAATGGATTTTAGAAGCTAGAAGTTCTGCTTCATAGTGGAATGACAAGTAGCTATGATAGCTGGGTAAATGCTGTATTGTAATCAGCTTGTATAAACTTTCCAGAAATCTGACAATATAGAACTTCTTTACCTGTAGTTGAATATACAGGAGAATTCCTAGTATACTAGATACTTCCACTATAAATTACTTTCCATATTTTGGAAAAAACAGTAATGATATGTGAATCACATGTAATAGGCACTACTGGGCACTTATGAACTGCAGTAACAAGAATAACAAATAGAAAGAGGAATAGCACTGAGCTTATATGAATGATGCAATACTGTTTGTCAAATTATGAAACCTTTACCTCAAAGTAAAGAGAAACACATACCAAAATATGAAATATACATTTTCACTCAAAACTGCATGTAACTTTTTCTCCATGTCTAGGTGTTTATAATTGAATACAACTGAAACAGGTAATGTGCTGTTGACATCATGTAATCTAATCTAAAGTTAAAGACAAACCAGTTTTTATGTTGTTTGCCACACAATAAAAAAGGAAACAAAGCACAGTAATGGAAAGCATAGTTTATTACTAAAAATACATAAAATATGTTCTACAATCTGTCTGAACCTAGTTTAATTCTGCTGTAAACATCTGGGCGGAAAGAGAGACAGACAGAGATATTGGGACAGAAAACGGTTAATCTGTTGATTGGCTTAGCAAGTTAATGGGTATTTTCTTTTTTCTGTATGCGTACGATAAACCCCTTCTTTAAGTACAATACTGTAAGTAGTTTTGTGATCACTGCTCTGTGCGAGATAATTTTGGAGAGAGAAAAGTATGCAAATGTTTTGATTCTAATAAACATAATATCCTCACATTTTTTCTTTCTGCTTCACATACCGCAAAGATGTGTTCTGGGCTCGTGATTCCTGAAAGGAATATTTACAACAGATATATACATAATGGTATGCTACATACAGATTAGACAGAAGAAAGGTGAAAATATACACACCTGTAAATTATGTTAAATTAAGCTGCATTTTATTTAACAATTACTAAAGGACACTGCTATTATATAATATTTTTGCATTCCTTTACTGGGCAGTTCTCTCGCAATGAGGTCTGTGTCGAGTTGAATGCTGATTAAGATGTTATTGTTTATAGTGTGGAGTCGCTTCTGATATTTAACACTGTATTTCCTGTACATCTCACATACCTCACAAGCCCAACAACACTTATGCATATGCAATTTAAAATCAGTAAGCTTATTCATATTCATATTTATTGCAACTTAATACAGTGTTTGAACACAATTAAGCCATGTCATTTGTAATACATCATGGAGCAGGCTGAAATGAAACACAATTGAGGCAAACCTTTAAAAAGTGGCAAGAGGTAAAAGATTGCATGTTGTTTTGTGGTGCTTAAAGAAAGAAACCCGGAAGCATCTGTAAAAAACACTAAGAAAGAAAACTGTTGATCTCCTTGGTGTTTCTGCAAGTAGTGTACATAATGTTAGAATGGAACAGCAAGCATCCGGAACTCTAAGAACACTGGGAAAATTGCGTAAATACAAACAGCTCATGGAGAAATACGACGATTTTACAAAAAGTGCTATATGCAGTAAAGTTCAGGATTATTTTTTCAGAAATGAACCGCTGACTCTAAATAAGGTTTTGCATGCAGTAAATTCTGACACAGACTTGCCAAATTTTTCACAAAGTACTCTCCATTGGTTGTTGATAGATGTTGGATTGAAATTTCAAAAGCGAGGGTGGAAATCGTTATAGTGGACAGAGAAGATATTGTGATGTGAAGACGTAAATGTCTGTGCCAAATCAAAAGTTTTTGTAGGAATCCAATTCAAGGTGACTATTATGTTACTGCATGATTCTATTAATATTTCAACTCATAGATTTAATAAATTAATGTGTAACACAATTCTATTTATGTCTAGAAGTTAGTGCTACTATATATATGCTAGTGTTGCAAAACTTATGTGCGTGCACGTAGCGTCTAACATGTGGCGAGTTGAGTCAGCTCTGCCTTGTTGTTTACAGCAGGATTAAACTAGTGTGAGACAGAGTATAATAAGTAAATTATTAAAACTATTTAATCAGCCATTTTTATTGTAAAATTATTCTTGTGCAAAATACAATTTTGTACTTTTAATAGTGATATTATGTTCAATATTTATATTTATTTTCATGCCTGTAATTTTAAACAGAAACAATATTTACTTAATAACAGTGATAAGAGCAGACGGGAACGACTGACATGGTTTAAAATGGAGTAATAAGTGGCTTAAGGAGTAAATATATTAATGGAGAAGTCTTATGTATAAAGAGCCAATGAATAAATACTTATTAATTAAATTACTTTGAATGGTGTAAACCATGTTTTTCCTTGCACAGTATGACATGTTCTTTCATTTCTCTCCAATAATAAGTTAAGAAGCAAATGCAGCATTATAGTTTTGGTTTATGTTGCTCTCCAGGCTCATATGCTGACTTCCATATGTCTGCAAGACAGACAGAAGAATGAAACCTGTAAAACATTGTTAGAGGAACAGTCATGTGACTTAACATGGTCCACAATACTTTCCCATAGATATCATCTCTGTCATCACGCTTGTCATGGGACTTTATCTCAAATGTTTCTGTGATCCAAAGTGCAACATTGCACACCACAAGGAATGTTACTAACTCACGACCTGGTTTTTTGATGCGAAGTGCTTTGGTGTTGCTGCAGCGGCGCAGGCCATCAATGATAAAGGGTGTCTGCAGTAGAACTTGCACCACCTGTAGATACATCAGAATTTGTTGAGAAGACATTATTTATTTCATAATTAAAGCAGTTTCTAACATTGCAATGGACAACTAATTGGCTTAGAAAATTAGAAAAAAAAATTGAATGCATGTTTACATTCCCAAATATACAAAAATGTATTTCAACTCTTAAGTATTACTATGTAATTTTAAGTAAGCATGTTAGATAAACAAAAAATAAGAAAATGAAAAATAAAAATTAACACATTTTAGCTATAGTGATTGGCTTAAACCTAGAATAAAAGAAAACCCATTACACTAAAACTAATGGAGATATTTACAGATTTTTTGTATAAGAACAGGAAATCCAACAACTTTTTTTTAAGTACATAGGCTTTCATAGCTGGAGTCATTAGGTAGAAAATGATTATCCGGGCTTGTGAGCCATGATCTAGTGGAAAATTTTCTTCCAGACCTTTCATTTGAAGCTGCATTGAACATCCTCAGTGGCATGGCCATAACACTCTCGTATTCTCGGCTGCGACTGATAAGACTGATACAGATACTTATCAGTCACAGCCAAGAATATGAGAGTGTTACAGCCGCGCCACTGAGGATGTTCAACGCAGCTTCAAACGAAATGTCGGGAAGAAGATTTTCCACTGGATCACGGCTCACAAGTCCAGGTAACCATTATTTACCTATTTTTTTTTAATGTTACTTTATGTTGCTACCTCTGTATGCACACTATTAGTAACATGAACAACATTCAACCTGTATACAATTTTCTACTATGTTTGGACAGGTAGAGTCAGACTGAAAAATTCAAGTCGGAATTTCCATAGTAGGAATTTGAACCACAGATCCCTTGGTTTCCGTCTGGTTGCTCTTAACCATTGAGCTATCATGGGAACATGCCAGCATGACATTAAATTCTCCAGCTGACTTGTGTTTTCCTGATAAACCACTAAGAGATTTCATATACAGTGAGATACATACCTCTTGTGGCAACTTTATTCTGTAAGTACTTGAGTTCAAAGCTTTATAGTTACCACTATTAGTTGATGGAAATTAACCCTCTGTTACACGTGCTGCGGACTGCGAGTCCACAGTTTTCATTTTCCATCAACAATTAATTAGAAAGTATTAAAAAATCAAGATTTCCATTTATAGCTTTTTCTAGCTTCCCTCCTTCCTTAATGAATCATTGCCAATAATTGGAGACAGTCATTATTATTTGAAGCAACATCAACATATTGCTAAGGTGCGAAGTGTTAGTCCATGTGCATGTATTTCTATGACTCAGTTCCATAATTAATTTTTTCAGTTCTGTTATGTTATTTGGCAGGTAAGAGACTTTTCTCCATTGTAATATTACAAAGTATAAATCATAAGGTTTAGAAAAGTTGTTAATTTGTTTATTTAGAAAATCTGTGTATAGTAAATGAAGGTCATTCAGCTAAATACTCCAACAAGCATCAAGAACCGCATCAGGCAAATATTGGGTTTGCTGAAAGCTGAATTTACTCCTACAGCTGCACAACTAAATATTCGAGGAAGATGCAACTTCTATGACAGGAAGAAAAACAGACCAACAAGTAATTACGTAGAAAATGAAGCTAGCTACAGTGAAGCAATGACTATTACACAAATATAACTATTTGTAACAAAAGCTTCACTTATCTTAAGAAAATGATGTCAATTTTTCTTATTAATTGAGATTGATTTCACAAACAAGTCACTTGCGTCGGCAGTCAACACACCCCATTGTCAAGGATACCGGTTACCATGTTATTATGTTTTTTATTACCAAAATCTAAAAACGAAACAAACCTAAAAACAGAATCAACTGTTGGTATTTCAAAATTCATTACATGATGTTTATTTTTTAAAATGTCTTTTCCCAAACCATTAAATCTATCAGACCATTTAATTGTATTAATAATTTAACTTCAGGATTTATTTCATGGTTAAATGGCCAAAAATGATCTGCTACAGCTGATTTATCAGTTTGTTTATACTTAATATTATGAAAATGTTCTTTCGTTCTGGTTTCCAAATTATGTTTCGTCTTTCCAATATAAACCTGATCACAATCTAAACAATTAAATTGATAAATTATTAATTGATAAATTATTTATCAATTTAATTGTTTAGATTGTGATCAGGTTGATATTGGAAAGACAAAACGTAATTTGGAAACCAGAACGAAATTTTCATAATATAAAGTTTTTTTTTTTTTTTTTTTTTTTTTTTTTTTTTTTTTTTTTTTTAAATTTACGTCCTCCAACGTTAAGTCATATCGGACGATGAATGAAATGAGTGAAATGATGCTCAAATTAGCCCAGGGTCCATAGAGCTTAGAGTTACCCAACATTCATCTTTCAGGATAAGGGAAAACCCCGGAAAAACCTTATCCAGATAACTCACCCTAACCGAGATTCAAACTCATGAGTTCGAATGTGAGGCAGACACTCTACCACCATGCTACCGAGGCGGCAAAAAAATATTAAGTATAAACAAATTGATAAATCGGCCGTAGCAGATCATTTTTGGTCATTTAACCATGAAATAAATCCTGAAGTTAAATTATTAAAACAATTAAATGGTCTGACAGATTTAATGGTTTGGGAAAAGACATTTATTTTAAGAAATAAACATTGTGTAATGAATTTTGAAATACCAACAGTTGATTCTGTTTTTAGGTTTGTTTCGTTTTCAGGTTTTGGTAATAAAAAACATAATAACATGGTAACGGTATCCTTGACGACGAGGTGTGTTGACTGACGACGCAAGCGATTTGTTTGTGAAATCGATCTCACTTAATAAGAAAAGTTGACATCATTTTCTTAAGATAAGTGAAGTTTTTGTTACAAATAGTTATATTTGTGTAAGACCAACAAGGTTTTCTTGCAAACTGTGCAGCAAATTTCTGTGCCTGGTACATATCCCACCATATCTGTGCAGTGAGAACAGCATCCACCATGAATGGTTTGCTTGAAATTGATAGTGACAATCATTTGTGTGGAAAAATAAAACTTTCTGAACAATTTTTGTACAAATAAATGTTTTAATGTGTATTCATAAAAACAGTTAAAATAGAAAGAATATGAATATCAGCAACTACAATAAATGTTCTTATTAGTTTAAGAGTCAATTATGAGTTAAAATTATTTTCATCAGTGATGCTTAAATATATTGTTTGCGAATTCCCTGTATTTTTACATTGTTCAGATCTAAATATATTATATTTTGAAACCATACCATTAAAATGGTGTATCAAAGTAAAAGGTGTGTAAAGTCTAATGCAGAATCTCAGTCGGCACATGTGTAAAGGAGGTAAAAAGTTTGCGCATGTAGTGGAGGGCTAATTGAATGGGAATACTGGGAAACCCCACAATTATTACAAAATTGAGTTATATATGACACTGTACTTTAAACATATAGGCCGATCATAATGTAGAGAAACCCCTTATGTTCTGGCATTTTCTGTGTTGTTATGCAGCCATTGTGTCACCGAAACATTCCAACATTCCACATATTCCAACTGGCTGAACCATTTTTAATTCTACCTAACTATAAGTCAATTAACTTTAAAGAGAGTCGATTAATTACACTAAACAACACTTTTAAATTTTTCCGGTACATGTTTCAGAGGCTTTGCCTCTATCCTCAGCCAGCTATCGACTAGTTCTCATTGGTGTAGTTGACGATATTTTGTCACAAGTCTCCTCTGGTGGCGGTTCAAGGAACTTGCTGAACAAATCTTTCTGGGGGATGTCGAAATTGAATACTTTGTTCCTATTTTTGGAAATGAAGATTTGTTCCCATGTGGATAGTTCTTGTTTTCCTGATGTATGTTTTAGTAGTTTTGGTTCTGGATTCATGTTGTGGTTTTTTTCCCAAAAATGTGTGGCAACTGCTGATTTTTCTAATTGTTTATATTTTATGTTTCTAAAGTGTTCCTTTGCTCTTGTTTCTAAATTTCTTTTGGTTTTTCCAATATAAATTTGACTACAGTCATTGCATTCAATTTGATATATACCAGATTTTTTGTTAGATGGAATGGCATCTTTGATGTTTGAGCAAATTAAGTTTTTTTAAGGAGAAATGGTTGACTGCTGCTAGTTGAATGTTTTGTTTTTTGAAGACTTTTTTGAACTTATTATAGGCCCATGGATGGTAAGTGAATTTTTTGAAAATCATATTAGTTTCTGTAGCTGAGAGGGTTGTGGTTTCCTTTAGTAGCTTCTTCTTTTTTGCTAAGTTCACTTTTTTGTTCACTAATGATTTGGGAAAGTTATTTTTTTGTGCTATTTCAATTATTTTATTGTATTCTGCTGTGAGAGGGATGTTTACCAGTCTGTGTGCTAAACTATTGAAGATTGCCTGTTTGTGGGATCTTGGGTTGTAGCCATTAGCTTTTATGTAGTTGTCTGTCTGTGTTGGTTTTCTGTAAATGCCAAAATTTAGTCTGTTTTTATTCCTCATTATTTTTAGATCCAAAAATGGTAAATACTCATCTTTTTCTATTTCTACAGTGTTCTTGATGCTTTTTTCTTGGATATTTAAAAGTTTTAGTGCATCACAGATGTGTTTTTTTGGTACTATTGCAAAGATGTCATCTACATATCGTTGCCAGAGTTTGAACATCCAAGGGAAACCTTTAAGTCAAGCTTATCAAGATAATGTGCCTATAAATGAGAAGAAAATGCAAAACCTAAGACGATTTGCGTTATTCTTACCAAAATATGAAATCATTCAGAGCTTTGATGACATACAATTGGCACAATTTGTTTCATTTTTATCCATGTCAGTATGGGTTAAGTAATAATTTATGCATATTTATTACAAAATATTGAGAAAGCTCACATGTTCACTAAATAAATGTTAACATAACTTCAAAAAAATGAATCAAGAATGTCTACAGTGCAATGCCATGCTTCCCTCTAAATTCATTTCAATGAAAAATGAGGACAAAAACTGACTTTAAGCATAATTTTAAGACCTGGAATGATTTTTGTATCTCCTGAAAAATTTAGTTTTTTGGACATGTGGGGTTTCTCAATATTCCGATTCAATTGTTCTTCCATACTAGCCATGTGTAGGCTAAGGTTTGGATAGGTGGAGTCAGCCATTGTACCTCAATGGTTAAAAGCAACTGAATGGAGACCGGGAGATCCATGGCTCAAATCCTGGTTATGGCATTGAATTTTTCAGTCTGATTCACTTTAGCCTGCACATAGATAGTGTGGAAGAACAATTAGTTTCCTACCATGTGTTTGACAAAATTTTTGATGAAGGTCATGTCTGGTTTGATATACCTGAACTTTCACAAAACCTCACAGAAAAAGTATCTAATGGCTTAATATCTGGTGATCTGAATGGGCAAGTGATAGATTTAACATGTCTCCCTATCCATGACATTTTCATCCATAATGTCCTATAATGAACACCATGATGTGCCATCTTGTTTACATCATCAAAAAGTTCATATCATAAAGTCAGTGTCAGGTTTCTGAACGTCTCCTGTTGAACCATCTATGGCAGTATCAGAGTGGATGCTTGAAAGTATCAACACTGTTCTGTTTTTCCTTCAGACAGTATGACACCAAATTACAATCTTGTTGAAACCCAAAGACAGATGATTTCACTTACTTTCCTTTCTGGGATAGAAACTCTCTCCTGAATTTCGTCTTCATCTTCGTGCTGTTCTTCTCTTGAGTGTATATTGTTATTTTATGAAATTTCTTGCTCCGTTTCTCAATTGTGATTACTTTCATTCATAAGGGCTTCTTTCTCTGATCCTTCATTATCGCTACCAAATTTTTTGTCACTTATCTCTTGGAACCATTGTAACCATTTATTTGGATCACTGTTCAAGTCTATTTATGTTGACTTTTTTTTCTTGCAATCTGTAAATCTGAGTAGAGAATCAACCTTATATACACAGACCTCCTCCACCTTTATTTCTGCTAATACAGAAGCAAAGAATCACTGCTTACGTTGCTTTAAGTAGAAAGACAATTGCTAGTGCAGATGACCAATGCACCTCAGTGACAATACAACTACAACTGTTTCAACACAACAATTCTATATTCCATTGTGTAAGGACTATGATACAATGAAGCACAAAATTAATATAATTTTGAGTCAAACTAATACTCAATGCTCCACTTATTGCTGGTATTTACCTAGAACGCATTTCGTTAGGGTCTTCCTAACATCATCAGCTGTTGTCGACTAATGGATGTCGGTTCGGTGAACTCCTCGGAGGTGATAGGTGCATCTCTGTCGGTATCTTGATGAACTTGATGTAAAAGTTATTATAGCCCTTGCAATTTATCCGGTACACACCAAATTTTACATTGGAAAAACAAAAAGGAACTTGAACATTAGGCTTAAAGAGCATTTTAGGAACATCAGGAACAAAGAAATAGATAAATCGTAAACATAATGTAAAACATAATGTTAATAATATTTTACTTTATATTTTTTTGTGGATTGTGGGTTTTTTCATCTATACCATTTTTGGAAGGAGAATCATGATATAGAACGACAAATTCACTTATTAAAAAGTGTCCAAGGTCCAGCTGCATTAACCACGTGGGAAAAAATCTTCATAAAGAAACATGAAAGAAAATTGTTTATTTTCGACACTACCTTTGAAGAAAACCCAAATTTTAAGTTCATTAGTGCATTAGCAACAGAAACAAAATGTGAAGTACAGTGAAACCTCACTTATACGTTTTTCTAGGGAGACTCTAAAATAATGTATAAATGAGAAAACGTGTAACTGATTTTCTCTTCTGGTATGGAAATTCGTATTAATTACACAAATAAAATTAGTGTATGCACTGTGAACTTCACATGGCTTTAAAAAATCTTAAATTTTTGTCTGCTTTTTGAATTTTTCCATACAGCCATATACTAGTTGATTATAAAAACTATTGGCCTCTTCACAAATTCTCCGGCCACTTATGTCGTATCTTTTTGTTAAACTTTTGGAGCCAGCCAACAGAAGCTCTCAAGTCATCCGTCATGTTAAGCTGCTTCTCAAAATCTAGTGGCTTCTCTTGTAACATTTTTCCATCAATGGGAATGTTTTTCTCATAATGTTGATTGAAGTACAGTACAAGACATTTTTATAAATTGGCAAAATGCCCTGTTTGTATTCTCTTTACATTTTGATAGCTACAACCAGGCTTTGATATTTTCCATATCTCCTCTTCAGTTTTTATTATGGTTGTATGTGTCGAATAATAATAATTTATTGCGGCCAATAAACTCCTACAAGAGCATCTGACACTGTCAATTGTCTCTATACAGTCAAAATACAAAATTTACAAAATATAGAGTTGTTTACAAAAATATATGAGTTATTTACAAGGATCAAAATGCCTAAATTACATACAAACCTTATTGTTTACATAGGTATACAACTCATTTATACTACATACATATATATTACAGTTCATTTATACTATACAAACATTTTTCAATTAGGTATAATTTTAAGGCCAGTTTAAATTTTGAGTCAGAAGTATTCTTAATTACAGACGGCAATTTATTGTACAATATGGCTCTTATTTTAAATGGATCTTTATTAGTTTGAGTTTTATTCATGCTCACCCTATGGTAATCAGTTGTTCTCCTCGTATCATATGTATGGCAATCTTTATTGAGGATGTTATGTTGCTTTCGGTCTTTTACAAGTATAATTGTTTTGAACGCATAGAGTGATACTACTGTTAGGATGTTTTGTGATTTGAATGTATCCTGACATGTTTGTTGAAAACGAAGGTTGTACAGGGTACGTATGCATTTCTTTTGTACTTTTAATAGCCTGTCCATATTGATTTTACTTGTTCCCCTCCCCCCCCAAATTTCAATACCATATGTTAAGTGTGGGAAGATAATGCCATAATATGCAGTTTTATGAGTATTGATATTCCCATATTTTGCTAGTTGTCATAATAGATAGAGTCCCGAGTTCATTTTATTACAAACCATGTCTACGTGTGTACTGTAGGTTAGAGTATGTTCTATATGAACACCCAAAAAATTTAAAGTTTCTTACCCGTTCCAAAGGTATATTGTTAATGTTTATATTTAGATCATCGCTTTGAAATTTCATAAATTTTGTTTTTCTTATATTTAATTTTAATCCATTGTTTAGAAAGCACTGAGATATTTCGCCAATTGCATTTGTTGTTTTTTCTTCTAAGCTTTCTTTTCCTTCGCTCCAACATATTATAGATGTATCATCTGCATATGAGATGATCTTACTGTTTACTGGTTCAGGTAAGTCATTAATATAAATCAAAAAAAGTATAGGTCCTAGTTATATGTGTTTGGAGGAATTTAGTAACAGTGACGTCAAAATTAATCTCAGGTCCTAGTACTGATCCCTGTGGTATACCAGATTTCACTAAGTTATATTCTGATTTAATGTGGCTTATAACATCCCCTTTTTTCCAAGTTATTTCCGTACATTGCAAACAATTTTTAAGATACGATGTTGATAGTTTGTTCAAGTAAGGTAGGCCAAAATGCTCAGCAATATTCTTTTTCATTTCTTTAGGACTGTTTTTAACCTCATCCAGAATTTTTAATTTTTCACCAAGAGTTAAGAATTTTCTTGTTTTCTTCCTTGTTGGTTGATATTAACACGTGTTTCTTCTCCTATTTGCAACTCGAAACTCCACTTGAAATAGATAAATGACTGTTGAAATGATTTGATGACAATGAAATGATAAGCGACAAGGAAAACTACAAACCAGGCAGTTCCGAAGCTATCCAAAGCAAGCATACCACTGTATGCTTTTTAAAAAAAAATGTACAAATGGGTATATTTTGTGTATGGAGATCAGAAAAAGTGATGCGTTACCGAGAAAAAGTATAACCGAAAAACATATAATTGAGCAAAATTTTAATGGAGAACAACTGGTCCCTAAAAGTTTAGCGTATATGTGTGAAAAATGTAGAAGTGAGTAACGTATAATCAATTTTCAACTGTATGTAGAAAGTTGATGGTGTAGCAAAAATTAATGGAGGTAGGAGTTTTATTAAGGAACTTACCTGCAGCAGAATGTTTGCAATGGATACATAGTTGTCTTTAAGTACAGCAGGTATTATGCTAAAAATGGCGTAGAGGAAGTGTGCAGGTATACAGATGAAGAGCAACAAGCCATCTAAAAGTGACACTGGATGATGATTGATGTCGAGTTGAGTGAGTTTTCTGTATGCCAGGAGCACTGCAATAGTCATTAGCAGAAGAAGAATGAGTTCAGATGTTGCATTAACAGCCAAACCCATTTCAACGTATTCCCTGAAACACAATGACAAACAAGTTTCATGATGAGACTTTCAGACATATTGAGTACTCCTTCAACCCAAATAACTTTTATGATAAAGAGTGTGTGAGTGTGTGTGTTTCCATATGTGTGAGAACAATGTAAATCTAAAACAAATTTTTTAATAAATACTTGATAAATACATAATATATGAAACTATTAACAATGAAACAAACAAATATATACAAATATAACAAATTATAACTTAAAACTTCACTTATCTTATAAGAAATGATGACACTTTTCTTATAAATTGTCCGGGATCGCGATTTCATGGAAATTCTTCCACATCGTCAGCCGGAACCAACATAACTATCGTCATCGCTACAAACGCTAGATGTTAATATGTTCTTGTTAGTATTACCAAAATCTGAATTTAAAATAAATTTAAAAACAAAATCGACTGCTGGTATTTCAAAATTCATTATACGATGTTTCTTTTTTAAAATAAATATCTTTTCCCAAACCATTAAATCTATCGGACCATTTAATTGTTTTAATAATTTAATTTCTGGATTTATTTCATGGTTAAATGACAAAAAATGATCTACTACGGTGGATTTATCAGTCTGTTTATACTTAATGTTACGAAAATGTTCTTTCATTCTGGTTTCTAAATTACGTTTTGTCTTACCAATATAAACTTTATCACAATCGAATCAATTAAATTGATAAATACCAGATTTTTTATTATTAAGAATTTTATCTTTTTTAGAGAAATGCAATACATTTTTAATAAATTTTTACTTATCCTTGGGTTAATAAACATTTTCAAAATTTTTTTAAAGAGTTTGGTATAACTTTAGTTCCTCAAAATAAATATAGTATTAAAAATTTATTGCATTTCCCTAAAAAAGATAAAATTCCTAATAGTAAAAAATCTGGTAGTTATCAATTTCATTATTTGGATTGTGATAAAGTTTATACTGGAAAGACAAAATGTTATTTAGAAACCAGAACAAAAGAACATTTTCGTAACATTAAGTATAAACAGACTGATAAATCGGCTGTAGCAGATCATTTTTGGTCATTTAACCATGAAATAAATCCTGAAGTTAAATTATTAAAACAATTAAATGGTCCGATAAATTTAATGGTTTGGGGAAAGATATTTATTTTAAAAAATAAACAACCTGTAATGAATTTTGAAATACCGGCAGTCAATTCTGTTTTTAAATTTGTTTTATTTTCAGATTTTGGTAGTACTAACAAGAACATATTAACATCTAGTGTTCCTAACCATTACGACAGTTATGTTGGAAGAATTTCCATAAAATTGCGATCCTGGACAATTTATAAGAAAAGTGTCATTATTTCTTATAAGATAAGTGAAGTTTTAAGTTACAAATTGTTATATTTGTATAAATATTTGATATTAAGTTCAGTGGTGTCCAAAGAGTAATATTAAAATTTTGACATTTAATAAATAAACCCAAAAAGAAATAGTATACTAACTTGCAATGGGGAACTTTCTGGACCACAAGTTCCTAACTCAAATTGATCCAAACACTGTCTCATATAATTCACATCTTTACAGATCAAAATGTTTTGATATCTTTGGTTCACAACTATGCATTAACAAAATAATAATATCTGACCATTTCTAAGTAAATACTTACTTGTCTGCCATGGCAATGAAGAATAAAATGATGCTGGTTACAGAACCAACCAAAATAATTAATCCTGCAAAGAGTCCTTTATTAGAAGACTGGCAGTCAGCGTGGATTACTAGTTTGCCTCCAATTTCTTCTATGGTACCCAAACTGAGAGGACATTCACTTAGTTTTTCACTTTCTCCATGAACTGGTGCACACTGACCAATCTTCTGCCAAATAATGAACAAAATGCCCACTGGAACAAAATTTACAAAATACGATCATGAAGGATGCATGTTTTTTAAGTTTACTTTTTGAGTTATGCTATTGCTGCTCAGCATTTTATGTGCCTAAATTACAGTCCATGGTGTAAGAAGAAAGTATGTCAAAAATTTGAGAAAACATTTTTTGCAGATAGAAGATAAAGAATGTTAGGTGAACATAGGTCCAGATATTGTTTATTTGCTTTTTAGAGCAGTTTTTCTACAGCTGAACTCCATACAACACTTAGTGACAGAACAGTGGGAAAACAGGAAATCACCGCACATGTTCAAAATGGCCTGCATTAACTCCAATGCATATGTCAACTTACCATTGCATGGATGCCCGCCTCGGTAGCATGGTGGTAGCATGTCTGCCTCACGTTCAAGAGGTCCCGAGTTCGAATCTCAGTCAGGGTGAGTTACCTGGATAAGGTTTTTTCCGGGGTTTTACCTTATCCTGAAAGACGAATGTCGGGTAACTCTAAGCTCTATGGACCCTGGACTCATTTGAACATCATATCATCCATTCCATTCATCGTCCGATATGACTTAACGTTGGAGGACGTAAATTTAAAAAAAAAAAAAAAAAATCGCATGGACTCCCTAATGTACTGAGTTAGTCCTGGAGAATTTCATATTGTCTGGCAGCCTTTCACAGTACAAGCATGGAGAGTCTCTATATCTGCTGCCAGAGTTTCGTAAACATGAGATTTCAAATGTCCCCACAAATAAAAATCTTGAGAGTTTGTACCATTTGATGACTTAAACCATAGAAGCATACTATGGATATGGCCTTCACAACCCAACATGATGGACAAATATTAATAATAGGCAAACTGTGAGTAAATGGTCCCTACAGGATTATTAATTAATATTAATAATATTAATACATTATTAACTAATATTAATATGATATTCATTAATAATACATAGATTATTAATATATTCACAAAATATTCAAAATCTCTGTATATTCTTGAAATTTTAAACATAACAATGCATATATTTTGCTTTACCTTAAAATTACTAACAATAATGAGGTTTAGTATTGTGTCAATCACATGTCCTTGCCTCTGCTCATTGAAAGTCTTTATAATTTCTTTTAATATATATATATATATATATTGTGACTTTGTGGGTTCGTAGAATTAAAAGGCCGAGTTGCAGAAATTCTAAATGTTCTTTATTTCCGTCGAAATACACTGTTCAACTATCACGTAACAACATTACATCACATATTACAATCTACAACACCAAGGTCGTTGACAATAACAAACACTAGCTTTCGTTACAACACTTCACAGCTGACTCATGGTTTACACACAACTCTTGTTACACAACAACTACTGTCCGGCTGGTGTGTCACAATCACTTTCATATCTCCATTCATAACTCGAGAACCTTCTTGAGCAAACAAGAAAAACAACCATTCTCCGTCAATCGAGATATGTCTAGAAAATTCCAGACATGAAATCCTATCTGTACCGGCAAGTCCTTTATCTGAGGTAACATTGTTCGCTGGCTTTGTGATCACTCGCCGCGTTATTGTTAACTGCTTATGCAAGCTCGTGAAACATTATCCGCCGTCTATTATCTATTTGTGCCAAAACGTTTATGCCCAGCGCCGCGACACTATATATATATATATATATTTAAGTGCACTAACTCCGCAAAATTTATAGTAACCCGAGAAACACAGGGAAAATTTGGAATAGAAATTTAGAAAAGTTGTGTTCAAAACTTACATTATGAAGTTAAGCCAAAAAAATGTTAGTCCTCAACGTTCTTACGTGCGGAGCTGTGAATGAGTTGAAGTGTTCACAGAAGTAAGTCTCTTGTCCTCAACCTTCCTGGAGGAAAGGTCGAAGCCTGTCCACCCCCCCTCCCCTTCCCAGAGTGGCGCTAATCAACTGTCAGTCTTCTAGCTTCCTCTGCTGATGAAACTCGCGCTTCCTAGTGCTGTGCAGCGAAACTAGTAGGTGGCTGAGTAAAAAGCAGCATGGCTGGTAAACTAACGACCTGGTGATATCCGACTTCCAACACAGCTCGGATGCAGAGAATAGTCGTAGTTAATCGAAGTGACTGTATGTATAAGGGTAAGCAAGTAAAAGTTCAAGTCAGATGAGTGTGGAGACCACAGAATTGGTCCACCTCTTCCTACCCATCTATTATTACTATTAAAAAAATGATGTACAGAAAGCCAGAAATGAGGGGGAACTCCGTCGTGCATGAACTGAGGACCAGTATGTAAAAAGTATACTGTAGTACAATAATAACAACAGTGAAATGCATCACCTCTAACCAATTTAAACAGATGTAAGAGCGAATGTTTACCACTGTACTATTAAACCACTGTCCTTTTGTGGGGTTATGGCCATAGAACAGCTACGTATTATGTATCTCACTATGCAAGCAGAGTTGTACAAAAGGAGCTCTACCATGGCAAAAAAGTAATTTCTGGACCTAAGTTATTCATAAACTATAATTAATTTTAAACTAAATATTTAAATCATTTGCATAATATACGGATAACCATATTGCAATTGTGATTTCAACAACTGCATTATTATAAAACTTACGAAAATTCAGTTTGCATTAACGCCACAAACACTCGCAAGTGTGTGAGAGAGAGGGAAATATAAATAGAGTGGGGGTAATGAGGTGGCAACGCTGAAGGCTCTAACGCATCTGATTTGCTACAGGCGAGAACTCTTCCCATTTGAAACACACAATAGTAAACTTACCTACAAGTATGCTGTATTCGATACTGAAGGGGTATAAATATGGAGAGAAGTTGTCAGCAATGATAGCAAGTCCATGTGGGGGCTGACAGTTCCGATGTACCCAAGAGGTATCGTTCACACAGTTTACCAGAGTTCGAGCACCAGCTGTAAAGATTTATCTTCATTTAGTTTGTAAATTTTAATGCAGTATGTAATTTTATATTTAAACTCCGGTAGCAGTATGAGCTATCAGCTCCAAGTTTAGAGAAGATTAAATGTTCTGTCATGTAATTTAAATTCACAGTCTGTTATCTTAGAAACTATTCAATACATCAAAACAGCATTTTTATAGTACAGTAGAACCTTGTTTAACTGGATCAACTGGGATCAGGGCTGATTGGAGTTAATGAAAATCTGGGTTATCCACAGATTGACGGAAAAGTTGTACATCACTGAAATACTTTTAACAGAGTTTATACATTATTATCGGCACACTTTCACCTAAAAACACATACACTGTATATACTGTAATAGTCTATGTATTTGCACTGTACACAATATAGCTACAAACTAGTCGGTAGTATGCCCGCCTCAGTAAAGGTAGTAGAGTGTCTGCCTCACGTTCAAGAGGTCCCGAGTTCGAATCTCGGTCAGGCTGAGTTACCTGGATAAGGTATTTTCCGGGGTTTTCCCTTATCCTGAAAGACGAATGTCGAGTAACTCTAAGGTCTATGGACCCTGGGCTCATTTGAGCATCATTTCACCCATTCCATTCATCATCCGATATGACTTAACGTGGGAGGACATAAAATTACACACACACACAAAAAAAAAAAAAAAAAAAAAACCCTAGTCAGTAGTAAAAAAGGCAGTGAGTTTCTGCTCTCTCAGTTTAGTGTATCGCTTACGAACAGCACAATCTCTCATCTGTTTTAACATTAGAAGTTCATTTGGCAATGTTTTGACTTGGCTCTCGAAATAAAGCATCAGTTTCTATGTTTGCTATTGCTTGTGTGTGGTTCATAACCACAGCTAGTTCATTACATTGTCTGAATCTGAATACTCTTAATTTTCAAATTTAGTAACACTGTATGTTGCAGTAATGCCTTCCTATGTAATCGGCTTATAACCTTCGTCATTATCAATGTCTTCTTTATCAATGTCTTCTTTATCAACATCGTAACAGCCATTGATATTTTTAAAATTATCTATAAAATATTCTTCCACACTTTTTTTTTATTCTTCTTCAATCTTGTTTCCTGGCAAGCTACACACACCAAGCCACAACTTTTCCCATGACTTTATCAAAGTTTCTCCTCCAACCTGGTCCCAAGCAGGTGGGGTGAGTGCAGTGAATTTGCTCGCTGGTAAGAGAATTCGAGGAATGTACCTACCAAAAATAGCAATTTATCGTCTTAAAACAAGTTTTCATTTTCTATGCTAAACTTTTTTTTTTTTAAACTGATTTGGGTTAAAGAGGTCTCAGTTAACAAGGTTTTATTGTATATATATTCACTGATATACTTTTGTATAATAAATTTGTTTACTAAAGAAAATATGATTTTGGATAGATAGTCAAACTGAAAAATTCAATGCCATGGCCGGGATTTGAACCATGGATCTCCTGGTTTCTATCCAGTCGCTCTTCTCCATAGAGCTACTTCGGCCAACATGCAATCCTGACACTAAATTCTCCAATTGACGTATATATATTTCCCCGGTAAACCACTAGGAGCTCTCGTATCTGTCGAGAGTCGTTAAACTCTTATTAAGTTAATCGGTTAGTGTAAAGAAATGATTAATTTCCATCGATTAACTTAAATAAGATGATAGGATTATTTCTTAAATTAAATAAAATTTATCAGCAATTATTAAAATAAAATCATTATTGGCAAAAAATTAGATTCTCAACAGCACTTAGCAATTGCTTTTATAATTAAAAAATGCAATGTAGTTGTCTTAAATAGTTTCTGAGAAAATGGATTATTCAAAGCTGTAAAAACCAAAAGTGGAGGAAACAAAACTACAGGTTTAGCACCAATTTGTGGAGCAAAGTATCTAAAAGATAGGTTAAAGTTTACCTCTTTGCAGAGTAATGCAAAGGCACTGTTAGAGATGGTTAGTACATACCTGGAAGAATTAGGAATGGCACTAAATACAAAGAAAACAGAATGGATGCAGATTATTATAAGTAACAAAATGCAGGCGAGTATCTCCTTGGAAATAAAAAGAGAGCAAATCAGGCAAGCTAGTAAATAAATCTTTAGGACTAGTAATAGATAACAACCTGAAATGGAACACACATTTAGAAAAACTTTCTGAAAAACTCAACAGGGGTATATATTTTCTAAAACAGTTTAAACAAATAATGGATAAAGATAGCACAACACAAGTATATTACGCATTTATGAACTCACATTTGAGCTATGAGATTATTTTATGGGGATCAGCAGGGAGGAAAATATACTAAAAGTATTTACACTACAGAAAAGAGCGATAAGAGTTCTTAAAAATATCAAAAAAAGAAACACCTGCAGAACGGCATTTAAGAAATTAGGTATACTAATAATTATTAAATTTTAGATGAGTCGTATTTTTTACACTTCTGCTTCACTTTCGAAATCTCGAGGTATACTAATGTTCAAAGTATAAACTTGGAAGAAGCGTAGGGACAATGAAGCACAAATTAGTACAAAAGTGAATCGAGAAGATATTGACACATTGCTTCACTCACACTTTATTCACAGGACATGTTTCAAGAGCTCTTGCTCCTATCATCAGCTGATACTCGACTAGTGTAAGTTGTAGTGGTTTCCTCTTTCTCCGTATTGTCAATAGATGGCGTGATGTACTTGTCAAAGATGTCCGGTGGTGGAGTTTCAAAATTCATGACTCTATGACGATTTTTGTTGATGAAGATTTTTTCCCATACGGAAAGGTCTATGGGGTGATTAACATATTTTATTAGAGATGTTTCCAAGTTGATGTCATGTCTAGTATTCAAAAAATGAAAAGCCACTGCTGATTTTTCTGTTTCACCATTTTTAATGTTTCTTAGATGTTCTTTAGTTCTGATGTTAATATTTCTTTTTGTTTTTCCTATATAAATTTTAGGGCAAGTTTCACATTTGATCTCATAGATTCCTGGTTTTTCTTTGGTAGTGATTGAATTTTTGGGAGGGCCTTTTAACAAATTTCTGATATTAAACCTATTTTGAGGTGCAAGAGTTATGTTGTGTTTTGAGAAGATTTTTTGGAATTTGTTATAGGCTGATGGGTGGAAGGTGAATTTTTTAAAAAGTTTTTTCTCTTTTTCTCCTGTAGGTTCTAGGGTGGTGGTTTCTTTTATTTTCTTAGCTTTGTTGAGTCTGTTAACTGTTTTGTCTACTAAATTTGGGTTGAAACCGTTGGATATAGCATCATATTCAAAATGCAAATTCAAAAAGTTATTCATATAAAAAATTAATCAAAAATTTAAATGAATAACCGGTAATCTACACAAAAACAGACAAGGGTAACAAAATAGTAATGCTGGACGAAGAAGACTATCGCAAAAAAATGGACAACCTTTTAAACGGAAAAGAATTTGTTAAACTAGAAAACAATCCATTAAAGAAAGCATGCAAATCTGTGGAATTAGCAATTAAAAACAGTAAAATCATGACTAAAAGAGATAAATTGAACAATAAAATAGACAATCCAAAAACCCCATACATATATGGTTTACCCAAAATACATAAACCTGAAATTACTCTCAGACCAATAATTAATAACATTGATGCACCCACTTACCAACTATCAAAATGGCTGGTTCAAATCTTCAGATCCTTCACAAAAATTGAAAATTTAAGTATCAAAAACTCGTTGAATTGTTAAATCTCCTGAAGGACACAAAGATCAACTCTACAGATGCTTTAGTTTCCTTTGACGTCATTTCTTTATATCCAAGTATACCTACCAATGAGCTTATTCCAGTTCTCAAAAAATGGCTGGAATCAATACAAATAACATCTGAAGAAATAGAAGAACTTTCACAACTTACAGAAATTTGTATCAATCAAAATTTTTTCAGCTTTAATGGACAGATCTATAAACAAAAAACAGGCCTAGCTATGGGCAACCCATTGTCTCCCTTCTTGGCAGATTTATTTATGAGTGCTTTTGAAACACATATCACAAAAACTTTTCCAAATTATTTCAAAGTGTGGTATCGCTATGTTGACGACATTTTTGCAATAGTACCTAAAAACTCATACAAGATGGTCTTAGACCTTTGAATATACAAAATCCAGCTATAAAATGTACATTGGAAACAGAAGAGGATGGTGTGCTCCCCTTTTTGGACATCAAGATCAAAAAAATGAACAACAAACTCACCTTTGGTATTTACAGGAAACCGACACACACAGATAATTACATTAAGAACAACAGTTTCAACCCAAAACAACACCAACATGCCATTTTCAACAGTTTAATCTTTCGGATGATCAACTTTCCACTAAACAGAGAAGATTATCAAGAAGAATACCTACACATAAAAAAAGTAGCTATATCCAACGGTTTCAACCCAAATTTAGTAGACAAAACAGTTAACAGACTCAACAAAGCTAAGAAAATAAAAGAAACCACCACCCTAGAACCTACAGGAGAAAAAGAGAAAAAACTTTTTAAAGAATTCACCTTCCACCCATCAGCCTATAACAAATTCCAAAAAATCTTCTCAAAACACAACATAACCCTTGCACCTCAAAATAGGTTTAATATCAGAAATTTGTTAAAAGGCCCTCCCAAAAATTCAATCACTACCAAAGAAAAACCAGGAATCTATGAGATCAAATGTGAAACTTGCCCTAAAATTTATATAGAAAAAACAAAAAGAAATATTAACATCAGAACTAAAGAACATCTAAGAAACATTAAAAAATGGTGAAACAGAAAAATCAGCAGTGGCTTTTCATTTTTTGAATACTAGACATGACATCAACTTGGAAACATCTCTAATAAAATATGTTAATCACCCCATAGACCTTTCCGTATGGGAAAAAATCTTCATCAACAAAAATCGTCATAGAGTCATGAATTTTGAAACTCCACCACTGGACATCTTTGACAAGTACATCACGCCATCTATTGACAAAACAGAGAAAGAGGAAACCACTACAACTTACACTAGTCGAGTATCAGCTGATGATAGGAGCAAGAGCTCTTGAAACATGTCCTGTGAATAAACAGTGTGAGTGAAGCAATGTGTCAATATCTTCTCGATTCACTTTTATACTAATGTTGCCTGTATATATATAGATACAGTTACTCCAAAAGAATTCTTCTAATGCATGAGTTTATGTTTAAGGATGTATGGGTAATGGAAAATCATCAGAATAAAGTACAGCAGGGACACTTTCTTATTTATTGATTAGTGAAAAAGAGAATGCGATAAAGAAACATATAGTATCTATTCATATAAATTAGTTAAACATTCAAAAGTAAAGATATGTAATACAGAATGCAAAATAAGTATTCGTCTGCTTCCCGAATATGGTGTAGAATGCTATGGTTAGTACTTAGTAGGCCCTCCATTCCTCTTTATAACCTTTTGCATTCTCCTTGGCCTGGATTTCACCAAACATTGTGTTGTTTCCACTGTAATTTTACGCCATTTCTTTAGTAGAGCATTTTTTAGATCCTTTATATTAGATATCTGATGATTCATAATATTTTTGTCCTGTATACTCCACAAATTCTCTATTGGATTCATGTCTGGGGATTGTGGTAGTGTCGACATCCATCGTGGAGTATTATACAACAACCATGGCCTTGCATCTAGAGCTGTATGTTTTGGATCATTATCTTGTGTGAAAATATGATCCTCAGAAAGACCCATATTATTCACACTTCTGGACAGATGTGTTTTTAGGATGTTTATATAAATCTTATGGTTCATAATTCCTTCAATAAAACACAAATCCCCCACACCATGTGCGCTCATGGAGTCCCAGACAACTACTGAACCACCTCCATGTTATATTTTTCTCTTCAAGCTCATAATTCTTTTTTCTCCACATTATTACTTGCCCTTTTGACTTAAACAGCTCAAATTGATTCTTGTCAGTAAATACAACCTTCTTCCAGAAATCAAACCCATCGTATTTTTGTTCTCTTGAAAAAGCAACTCGCTTCTTTCTATCGAGATTTAACTGTATTGGAACACCACAGTGAAGCGAAAAATTATTAAATTATAATTTAATAATTTTTCGCTTCACTGTGGTGTTCCAATACAGTTAAATCTCGATATATTGAAGTGACGTTAAGTCAAGAGGAACACGCGAAAGTTAGATCCATACGAAAGTGAAGCAGATGTGTAAAAAATACGACTCATCTATAATTTAATAATCGCTTCTTTCTGTTGATTTTACTTATGTATGGTTTTCTACGGGCTGTTCGGCCTCCATACTCAGCTTCATAAGGCACGTTTCTTATAGTTTGTGCTGAAACTGACTTTCCTGTGTGTGTTTGAACTACAATAGCAAATTTTGGAGCACTTAGTTTAGGATTTTTCTTGACTTCCCTAAGTAACTGTCGTTTCTCCATCTCGGATAGAACTGCAGGACGACTGCTTCTTGATTGATTTTCGTAAGTTTTGTTCTGATCAAACTGTATATAATAGTCTTCACTGTACTGGTAGGTCTTCCAGTGGTATCTCCAATTTCTTGAAAGGATTTTCCTTTTTTAAATAACTTGATGTAAATTGCTCTCTCTTCTTTTGTAGTTTCACAACATTTTTGACCCATATTACTTAAATGGCACTCAACAGCTTTGAAAACAGAGATGGAACTATCAAGGACAGTGGATGAAACACAACTGCATAAGAAAAGGGAAGGGGTGTGTGTGTCAGCGTCTCACCATACCTGTGATCTTGTTTACTAGACAAATACTTGTTTGACGTCAGATGAGACATGATTTTAAATAACGTAGAGCTGTTCACTGATTAAGCAATATATGAACCCAAATTGAGTTTTATTTTTCAATCTACATATCAACAGCTGTAAGGAAATAGTTGTTGTTCGTTTCTTATCTATATTCTTCTGATTCTGCTTATTATATTCTATGTGCCATGATTAGACGAATACCTTTTGGAGTATCTGTATATATATGAATGTCTAAAATATGTTGTAACCTCCCATAAAGAAGACAAAAATACAAGTATCCATGAACATAACACAAGAACAAAAGAAAATTACTTTAGAAATAGACTAAGAGGCTCATTACAAAATAAATGTATTGAAAGTAAGGCAAAAAATTTATACAATCATTTACCTCACTGGATTAAAGAAATAGGGAAAGAACAAATAAAAATAAAATAAATAAAATCTTATCTCATTAAGAATGCTTTCTATACACTAGAAGAATATAAAAATTGCAAAAACAAATAATGGTTAAAACTGTAGAGACAAAATTGTAAATATAGATAGTAGTACCTCTCCATTGTAACTAACTTTATGTATACTTCACATGAAAAAACCTTGTAAAACTATTACAATTGGTGAATAAACAATTTGAAACTGAATCTGATTCCAAAGTCTGCAGAAATAGTAATTTTTAATTTTCTACCATGTATGTAATAGGTAGTTTAGGTATTACATTCCACCCAAAAATCTGACATCAAGATTCTACTAAAACTACAAGTTTTGAGACCCTTTGAATAAAAAAAAAAAAGACATATTTAGAAAACACTCTGTGTCTTTGAATAGCACATAATTCCAAAATGAATAGTTGCTTAAGTACCAAACTTGGTTAGATGTTTGGAGGAATTTAGTATCAATGACATCCAAATGAATTGATAAAACTATTTGTAGTCAGTCTTTGATTAAAATACAATAATTGTAAGATATTTGTATGACATATGAAATATATTTCTTGAATTTTCTGGCAAATGCCTGTTAAGTGCACTTGATTCAAAATTAATTTGTATATTCTTGTACGAATGATAAATAGCAAGCTAGATGAAGTAGATAGAAAAATAAGCTTTTATGAGAATTGTTTATATACAAACTAATAAACAATAGAAAGTAGAGAAATTCAGTAGATATTTTACCAAATTTTTCTTAACTCTAAGGAATATTTTATAGAAAACTTACATTTTTGGTAGAAAGTAAGTGGAAGAGCTACAAGCTTGTCTGATGAGTTTTCATCATTGATGGTATGTTCTTCAATAGCAACCTTGTCATATTTATGATTGATGAATGTGCTAAGCGAATCCATGGTTTCTCTCATTATTGTCCAAATCCAGAAACACAAGCTGGATGCAATGCAGTGCATCAGTGCAAACCTTGCTAGTTCTTTGCATCTGTTTATAATTACCTATTGTAAAGAGATGCAATTTCAAATTAAATTCCAGGTCATATTTTGAAAATCTCAAGAATCAATGTAGGTCAAAAATAGTAGTATTTAAGAAGGATGATATGTTAAGAAAAGATGAAAAGTGGTAGTAAATGACCTAAAAGTGGTTGTGGTAAAGGAGTTTATTATTTAGCAATGAGACTGTGCTATAATGGAGCACATGGGAGAAAGATAAGAGTGAAAGGGAAAGCAGTGATGTCTGGAGCAAGGAACTGTAAATACAAATTACCAGATATATAGGTAAAGGGGCTTGAAAGAAACTATGAAGCAATAGTATAAGGTGCATTCAAAAAGAAACGAGCCGGAGACATTATGTATGTTAGTAGTATTGGCCCTGGCTGTTGAGACATTTATCCCACTGTGACACAGGACAGTGAATGGCTGTCTCATAAGAGTCCTGAGGCTGCGATGTGAGCCTCATCGCACGTATAGCTGGATGTTGTCCGAGATGAATCGTTTGCTCCTCAGATCCTTGATTACTTGGCAAAGGTTGGTCCAGGATTGCGAGTAATGCTGGGTATTCACTGTTGTCCTGTGCTGCAAGAAGTGTATCAGAAGGACAAAGAAGAAAGTCAGCATAACCTTTCCTGCACTTGTGTGGATGGACTTGGCTTTTTTTTTGGCGTTGGTGACCCTGGATACTTCCACTGGAGACTTTGTCGTTTTGATTCTGGTTCGAAGTGATGACACCATGACTCATCTCCAATGACCACTTGTGCCAGGAACTCATTCCCTTCCCTAGCATAGCACTGCAGATGACCAAGACAGTGGGCCAATCAACATGCTTCCTTGTGTGGTTGAAGACTGTGGGGCACCCATTGGGCACACACTTTGCACAAGAGCAGTCGTTCCTTCATGATAGTATGAACACTTCCAGTGCTGAATTTGACCTCGGCAGCTATGGCTTTCACTGTCATTCGGCGGTCCTGAGTAATGACTGCATCAACCAACTGGACGATGTCATCGGTAATGCAGTGTGGAGATCGTGCATTTTCGGCTAACAACACCCATCCTACCTGAAGCGCTTGTGCCATGACTTGATCCTTCCAAGGAACATGCAGTGTTCACCGTACACTTGTGACATTCATCGATGAATGTCTGTTCCCCTACTCCTTCCGCTGTCAGAAAACGAACAACACCTCTTTGCTCTTCTTTTGATGCCTCTATTTCACTGTTTGCAATGCAACTGGCAGTGCTGGACGATTGATGCATGCTACTGCTGCTGCTGGCTTTGTATAGTCACGTGGCATGCATGCGTGCCCTCTAACGGCTGGCTATGAACTTCCATGCTCTGGTTGGAACAACACTTTGTTACACATGCCATGATATTACCATCCTGTCACCGGTTTGTGCATACCAGACTCCGGTTCATTTCTTTTTGAACGCCCCTTGTAGAATCAAAAATGAAAATGACATATTATGCAGAACTATGAGGAGAAAGAAATTATGGGGTTAAGAAACCATGTTGAAGACACATATGAAGAGTTTTGTAAAGAGGTATTAGGTATTAATAAGTCAATGCCAAATGGAGTAGCTAGGGTGGAACTTGGAAGACCCTGCAGAAGTGGGGTAATTATAAAATATTGGTATAGCTGCATAAAAAGGGATGATGAAATATTAAAGATCTGTTTAGAACAGAAGAAGAACTCAACATGTAAAGATAGTGGTGGTCAGATCTAGAGAGAACGGCAGATAGAATAGGGAAGGAGCATATCTGGCAGGAGGGAGAAAGAAATGTAAAGGTTTTTGGACAGTGATTAAGAATAGAGGACATAAACCGACAAGTGACATGGGGAAACTTGATAAGTAAAAACTAACTAATGTATACCCAAAAATAAAGAGAGAATAGGGAAGGGAAACATATATTGACCTATGTGATAGATATGAGAGGGAGGGTTTAGCTTGGTTAAGGATAGGAGCCATATTGAGAGGGGTTCACCAAAGGAGTACATTCTATGTGGAAATAAAATAAGCATAGAGCACTATGTAGTGGAATGTAAAGTAGAAAATTGGTGGAAATCAAATGGGATAAGAACCGGGATAGTAAAGGGGCTTATGTAGTAACTATAAAAATGCTCATGTCGAAGGGAGAGAAAAGAATAATGAAGGTGGGAAAGTTTGCAGATAAAATAAAAGAGAAATGGAACAGAAGGGTAAGAAGGTTGAGAGATAGAGAAATGGAACATACAATGGAATAACAGGTTAATGTCACATAAGGGCTAGAATGAGGTAAACGGCCAGGGAGCCGTAAATATCAGCAGCTGACAAGTTTGTACTTAGAATAGAATAGAAAAATTGTATGAGTACAGATTAATTAACTATTAACTATGGTAATACACATAGCATATTTAGAAAAGGGGTCTTCTTATTTTTAAAATCATTACAGTCATTGTATTGTTTCTACTTTGCATATGCTTGACTTCTAGCTTTTCAGTAACTTGTGTATGAGTAAGCTATTAGGTTGCTTGGCACATATTGCTCCAACTTAATTCATTAATAGCATGTTGAAGCCCAACCACGGTTATAGCTCCTGTAATCAAATCATCTCACAAAGCAAACATGCACAAAAAATATCAGTGAACAAGCTATTGCCTTTATAGCACTTGATAGAATATAAATTACTGTCTCGTCACAATTAAAGATCTTGTGTTAAAATGTAGAACTTTTTGTATTGTCTATTACTCACATTAGAATATTTAAATATAAAGAAGAGTTGAAGAAATGAATAGACTGGATATATGATATCCAATATTAAGGTGGCAATACTGGCACAGTTATAAAAGTCTTCTGTATCTGACGTCAGAAAAACAATCTGATACCCCAGAAGAAGTCCACTGTGGATTAAATGTCCAAAGCAGAAACCTGCAACAAAGAAAGATATGTACATTTTCATATCAAATAGTATTATTATTTTTGTTGTCAGATTAAAAAACATTACCATGAACTGGATTCTTATTGAATGCTGTTTCACTGTAATACTCCATTTGGTGAGTACAGAAGCTTAGGTCCAGAAATGGAAACAAACAACATAATTTGAAATTTATCATTCACAAAACTTTTTCTATTGTTTTTTTCTTGAAAACTATTCTCAAAAAGGTTTATTATTTTTTTTTCTTTTCATTTATCCTTCAAAGTTAAGTCATATCGGACAATGAATGAAATGATGTTCAAGTGAGTCCAGGGTACACAGAGCTTAGTGTTACCAGACATTCATCTTTCAGGATAAGAGAAAACCTCAAATGTTAAGTCATATCGGACAATGAATGAAATGACATTTAAATGAGTCCAGGGTACACAGAGCTTAGAGTTACCAGACTTTCATCTTTCAGGATAAGGGAAAACTAACGTCAAGTCATATCGGATGATGAATGAAATGATGTTCAAATTAGTCCAGAGTCCAAAATCTTAGAGTTACCACACATTCATCTTTCAGGATAAGGGAACACTGGAAGAAAAAAGAAAAAGAAAAAGAAAAAAAAAGGAAAAAAAGTCTCATCACTCTGAGATTTGAACCTGGGACCTCTTGAACGTAAGCCAGGCACACTACCCCTTATGCTACCGAGATGGGCATGTTTGTTCTTCTAACTACTACTTGTTAACAGATATAAACTTTCATGTCATATCTTGTTTTCTATGACAGCAATGGTATTAGAGTATTTGAGGCCTAGGGTTAATTTTCTTTCGTATCCATACTACTCTTTAACCTCCAACCATACTTCCCTTCCTAAAGTATGTTTGACATATAATTATATGCACTTTCAGTGAACTCGAAGAAAATATGGAGAGGAACTACCTCCTCCACTTTCCATATCAATGGACCCAATCTCATGGAGCACAAATCGCTTGTTTGCCAACTGCCCAACATTAGATATTGCCCACCTTTCATTATTTATTTAAACATTTTGTTGGATATAAGAAGGATGCTGTGGGCTTAAGCAATAATCAAATCTTTTAAGAGCTGGTTGCTACGTGAAGGTTTTGAAGTTGTGTTTTCTGTGTATGACCAAGAGACAGATGGCAAAGCAACTTCCATTTGAGAAAGGTATAGTACTGCAAAATTGAATCTAATAATAAAGAAATATCTTGGAAAAGACTGACTTCAGAAAATGTGTTCGAACAAATTGTGTGGCTTAAGAGTGTCTACATTTTTTTGTCTAACTCTACAGTTTGGTTATCCAGAATGAAGAGGACTACAAAGGCTATTCCCAGTAAGTTCAAGATATACATGGAAATTAACCTAATAATGGATTAACTATGAAGCCTGCGCTTTTAAGTACTTACAGATAATAAGTCACAATAAACAGTGCGTCATTGTATATTAGAACCCCTGGTGGTTTACCAGGTAATATTGAGTCACTTAGAGAATTTAATGTCATGCTGGCATGTTGCTATGATAGCTCAGTGGTTAAGAGCAACCAGACGGACACCAAGAGATCTGTGGTTCAAATCCCGGCTATGGTATTGAATTTTTCAGTGTGACTTTGTGATTGTGTGACTTTATATAAATTTTATTTGTCATGAAAATATCTTAAACATAAGATATTTAAATGAGAATTGTTAAAAATGATTTTAGGAAAATGTTTCGTGTAAAGGGAGTTTGGGTGGAAGAGAGATTCTGTTGAAAATTTTATGCCACATCTTGAAAGAGTGAAAGACACTGAACTCAAGTAGCACGCACATGCACATGCACACAGACTTTTCTCTAAAAATGTGTTTAATACATTTTAAAAAATGAGTAAAACTCTTTTTACTACAACATTCATTTTATTCTGTAAATGAGTCTTTAAATTTTAGTTTTAAGTGACTGTAAATAATGACAATAGCCATTAATGTAATTTTTATACTATGACGTGTCTGATATCAGTGTATGATCACACTACACATATACACGAAAGGACAAAATAAATTGAATTGAATTGGCTTCTAGTAAAGGGTACTTGGGGTTTGAAGATTTATTATAAACCTTTGGTCAACATATTAAACCTAACACCAAAGAAAAATAATAAACTTAATAGTTATGAATGTGTAGCAAAATAGGTAGGAAGAAAGTGATATGTGAGGATAAGCCTAGGCTTTCCTATGCTATCAAAGTTAGCCGCCTATCGCCGCGTGGGCATGTCAGCACATTCGACTGGCTTCGGCCATCATCGGCATCACGTTACACGAAACTTCAAACTAAGCCCGCCTAACACCAGTCGTCGGTCACAAGTGAATTTTTGCAGGATTGTTTGTGTCGTGTAGTTTCTATTAGTGTTATTGGGCATTGTTAGTGAGTGTTTAGTCGTGTTTATATTGTTCTACAGAATTTTGAGTACTATATTTTACTATTCGTAATGTGGAAGATTAAACACGGATAGGACATTGTGGTTCGGTTGAAACAAAAGACGTTTAGGTCAAGTTGAAAGAAAAGCTTACTTGACATTTTACAGTTAAATTAAGACATCAAAGTTGGATGAACCTACAGTACAGTTTTTCAGCAAACAAGAAGGATCCAGTTCTTGTATAAACAAGGTAAGAGTTTTAAAATTAATTATTTTTATTTCTAGTAATAAAGATTAATGTATTTCAATTGAAATTAATGGATAATGGACAATGATGAGTTACGGGGAGTGATGTTTTTGTGCACTGTTGCCAAACTTGCTGAATGCTAAGGTAGATATTATTTTAATCAAAGCAATACGAGGAGTTTTTGAGAAAACACAAAATAAGAACATTTCTGGATACAAAGGTTTGTTTGGAGTGGAAGAATTCTTCAAAATTTTGAAGTTTTTATTTGTAATTAACGTCCTATGACATTGAGTATCTACTGATATTCAAATGAGTACAGGTTACATAGAACTTAGAGTTACGAGGCATTCATGTTTGATCACCCTACGGAGATTCGAATTCCCGAACTCTTGAATGTAAGGCACACAGGCGTGTTAAGTAGCACAAACCAACTTTTTTTTTTTTATTATTTTTAAGAAGCCGTTAACGACCTTTACAAATTCACTTAAATAAATAAATGAACGTACCTGCAGCTCCAACTTTGAGGTAAAAGCTCCCAGAATGTCTGCCACTACTAAAGCAATAGTAATGTTGCATTAGACGTATTTCTTCCAGCTTTTTGGGTAATGGTAGATTCAGTTGAAGATCGCTTCTTGTGGAAGTCTGACATTCAATACTACCTTTGAATGACGTATCTGAAAGTGACACATTTTACATAAACAATCTTTAATAAACTTGATTCACACCATGTTTCTATATTTATCTCTCTGAATTTGCACGGCTATTTCGGGAATTTTCCCTAAAACTAGAGATTTTATATATGGTTTTCTAAATGTCATTGTTTAGAATATGCCTCTTGAATATAAGGCAGACACGTTACCACCACAACACAGAGGCGGGCATTACTTTGTGCTCGTAGCGTGGCAAGCTATATAATTACACAATTCACCCCTTCAACTATTTCAAATACAACATATCGATATATTCCATTCTTGCATGTTCTCGAGACCTGAATACTGTATTTCAATACTTAAATTCTCGTTTGCGGCGTGCTACGTTTGAACACTTCTCGCCTAAGTTCTCGGATAGATGCAGTTGCACTAAACTGAACACATATCTCGATTCAGTTTCACTCGAAGTCTACTTCTAACTGGTGCTCACAGAGGTCAGACAAAAAGGCAAGCTACAGGAATTTGTAGCGTAATCACTTTTGCTCACTCAACTGTATTCATGCCACATTCATGCTCAGCTTCCCAGCATAAGGATGGAAGGTTCGTTTAGAATACACAAGTGTTGTCACATAACTCACCTATACATAATACCTATCGCTGCAACAAACAATAGACCTGACAGCATGGATTCATATACACTCTCATTCACTCATTTCCTAGTAAACAGATCCGTTACCGGAGCATATAAACAGTTCAAGCTCCTCTCCCTCTTCATGCCCTTCTAGCTTTCTTGTCGCGGGCATACATACCTCTAACTGTAGAGGAAAGAAGTGAACTGGCAGACAAACACGATATAGTCACCTGGCAAGCTGAAGCAACATGACTTGTCCGCGAGTAATCTACGAGTAATATTTGATATGTGTTTGATACGAGCATTTGATATGATGATAAACTACATTTCTGAGGAAGTTTTTTTTTTTAAATTTACTTTCATGATTTGATTTAATTGATGGGAATTAAACATTTCTTCAAACTAGCCGTATATAGGCTAAGGTTTTTGATAGAGTCAACATGAAAAATTCAATTCCACGGCCGGGATTTGAACCACGGATCTCTGGTTTCCGTCCAGTCACGCTAACCCATTGAGCTACCATGGCCAACCTGCTGTCATGACATTAAATACTCCATTTGCCCTAGTGGTATACCGGGAATATATACGAGTCAAATGGAGAATTTAATGTCATGACGGCAAGTTGACCATGGTAGCTCAGTGGCTTAGAGCGACTGGACGGAAACCAGGAGATCCGTGGTTTAAACCCCGACATTGGATTTTCCATGTTGACTCTATCTTACTTCCATGATGCTGAAAGAAAAGTGTTTATAATGAGAAACAAGGCAATTGTTACGATAGCAATGTAACAAATATGTTTCATATTATATTTGTATTTCATTCTAAAAGCTGAGACAAGTTCGTCAACATAAAGGAATCAGGTTATTAACCTTTTTTTTATCAAATTTAATGAAGTGTTGAACTTCATCCTAAATACCTTTATATTGCAGCCTCTTCTGTCCAACCCGAGCGGATTTTTTTTTTACTTAAAAACTGGTCATATAGCAAATGTAAGAAGAAATAGGTTGTCACCAAAGAATCTGGGAGAAATTATTTTAATGATTGAAAGTAAATTACACATATCATGATAAAATTGTAAATAGAAAAGACTGAGCGCATTCAACATTTTCTTACTAACCGTTGTATTCTTCGTGCATCATTTGAAACAAGTGTTCTCGATTATAGTGTGATTGTAGTATCCGAGAACTTGTATGGAATGAAAGCATCGATTCCTGAAGTGATTCGATTCTACTCTCTCCTCTTTCACCATTGACAGAAAGCTCTCAATACGCATGTGCTCTGATGTCAGATGGCAGAATGATGTAACCGGCAATAGGTGCGCCCACAACGCTCTGCGCAGCTTCTTCATTACCTTGCCACACTATATGTAAGTAGGGAAAGAACTACATTCCACCCAAATATCGATATTTAGCGAATTGGAATGATCCAAATGACACGCATGGCAACGTTGTTGTTTATTGTATTATTTACATAATGAATTTAAATGCAAATTGGATAATTTCGAAGAATCAAAAGATATAACGTGTGTTGTTTTTTGTTGCGAAAAAAAGATGATACGCAGTATAAACTTATTTTAAAGAGTAATGTTTACTCAACAGTATATCTTCATGTCGCATTCTTGTAAAATGCTAAACCTACTGTCCGGCCGTTGTATCTCCGGCTCCATGCCATGCCATGCCATGTGGTGCTGGCTGGCTGTATAAAGCCAGAAGGTTTTTGCTGCGTGCCCACCCGTTAAGGGTTTTACCGCAGGTAAGGTAAATATCGGGATATTGTAGGGTGAAATGTTGATTTTTAGGATAATGAATTTTTATGAGGTTACTAGTATGTACCTGGGGGTTGAAGGACAGGATGCAACACCTTGCACCCTGGTGTTTTATTTATTTAGATTTTGGGTATATAATTTTGATGCCAAGCAGCTTGGAAGGATTATGTGGAGCTCAGCTTTAGCTGCTGTTCGGAATAGCTCCTTGGTTATCTCGGATGCCCGCAAGCCATGCGGGGTAACCGGTGCTGACCAGAGCGACGTCTATTGGGGTCATAATCTTCCAGGGATCTGACAAGGGCGCTTCTATGAGATGGTAAACTTGCGTACAATTTTGATGCCCGTCGCCTGATTTCATCCTCCACGTATGGGAGACTCGAGGCCTCGTGTAGCAACCTGGTAGGAAAATAAGGACCCACAGAATATATAGACCTGAGTCCTCTATTCTGTGCACGTTGGAGCCATGCTAGCACGCTGTCTGCGGCCATGCCCCAGATCTCGCAGGCATACAGCATAACCGGGATTATGGTGAGGTTGACCCCAGCATTGGATACAGTGAAGCAATTGCTCCCTGTACCTTAGCCGCTCGGTCCCTGATATGTTGGCGAAAGGTTAGACCCTTGTCCAAGTTAACACCTAGGTACTGGACAGAGTTAGTCCACTCTATCCTTCGACCTCGGTAGCTGAAATTGGGGCAGTCTGCGGGGGTGTGGCGCTTTGTGAAAAGTATGGCGTGGCTTTTGTCCGGATTAACGGACATCCGCCAACGCCTACACCACTGCTGTGTGAGGCGGAGATGTCTTTGTAAGGGGTTGAAGGCTCTAAGGATGTGTTTGTCTTTGCAGAACAGAAGCACGTCGTCAGCGTATTGTGCCATTTCGACTCGTGGCTCTGTTGGGAAGCCTGCCATAAAGACGTTGAATAGGGTGGGGGATAGTACAGAGCCTTCGGGGACTCCGCCTCTCACTGGTCTGAGTGTAGATGTTTTTCCCGCGACTGTGACTTTGAATGTGCGGTGTCGCAAGAAGCTGTGTATTATGTTGACTAATTGTGTTGGTAGCCCCAGGTGGAATCTCCGGCTCTGACGTTTTGCGACTGTAAAAGGTGGAAGGGGAAACCTAATAGTACCAACATACAGTAATGAGCAATTGAAAACATATCCTCAAAACTATCTTTTGAATGAAAATATAGTACTATATTAACTTTAAAACACTGAAATACAATTTACAATTTCATCATAATGCAAGACATTTATTACAACAGTACTCTGTTCGAATATTTCATTCACACCTTTCACACACACACACACACACACACACACACACACACACACACACACACACACACACACACACACACACACACACACACACACACACACACACACACACACACACGCACACGCACGCACACGCACCCGCACGCGCACGCACGCACACACACGGACAAACTGCATCTGTTGGTAGTACTGGGAGTCTCTACATCCGGTGTCGTGGTCATGAAGTTAAAACTGTCTGCTAGCGCCAATCAGCATTGTCGCTGGTAGGCGTGGCTCCCGAACCCAACACCGTGTTGCCAGCTTAAATTTGTTTGAGCCACGTGGCCTAATAGCGGCTTGCGCTGGTCAACTTTCTTTGGTATAATTTTCGTGCGTGAACTCCGATGTTTAGTGTTCGTAAGTCCTATTATTATCGATATTATAATAATATGGCTACTGGTTCGTGAAATACGCAAATACATGAAATATTTAAAATACGCATTGTTCCTCTGCTTGAAATTCCCGCTAAAGAACTGGCAACCCTCTCGAGAAATGTCAGAGCCGGAGATAGAACGGCCGAGGTATAAGTACCAAATTTAATATTTAATCAAGCCTTCACTTTTTAATTATGCTGTTTACAACACGAATGTTCTTTTGATTCTGGACTCAGGACTGAAATATCAATAACCAATTTTTTTGGGTGTAATGCAGTATTTCCTTTACTTACTATATGTATTTAAGTTATAGAAAAATAACAAGAAACTTTCAAATCATAGCTTAATTTTTTATCCTTTTTGAAACTGATTATAGTTTTTCAAACAGCATATCTGTATGCAGTCATCAGATAATGAATCAACTTACCATCTTTGTTAGATAACAGCGTATTCCTGTTCTTTATCCCATTTGTATACTTCCTGATATCTGTGTATAGGAACAGGAAGTAGATCAGGCCAAGTATTACTAAATACGTACTGAATGTCTGAAACAGAAATGAGAATGTTGAGATACGAATTACAGACCTTGCGTAGTAAACAGTGAGGAGGCGTAACTTTTAAGCGAGGGGAGCTCCAAATAATAATTTTCATTAAAATAAGAGAGAATAATGACTCAAAGAACTAAGGCTACTCTTTAGTACTCTTTCTATTGTACAGTCACACGTAGGTCCAGTAGCGAGGCGTGACCTTCAAAGCGAGGGAAGCTCCAAATGATAACTTCCATTAAAATAGGAGAGAATAATGTCTTAAAGAACTAAGGTTACTCTTTAGTACTCTTCCTATTGTACGTCACACGTAGGTCCAGTAGCGAGGCGTGACCTTCAAAGCGAGGGAAGCTCCAAATGACAACTTCCATTAAAATAGGAGAGAATAATGTCTTAAAGAACTAAGGCTACTCTTTAGTACTCTTTCTATTGTACAGTCACACGTAGGTCCAGTAGCGCGGCGTGACCTTCAAAGCGAGGGAAGCTCCAAATGACAACTTCCATTAAAATAGGAGAGAATAATGTCTTAAAGAACTAAGGTTACTCTTTAGTACTCTTCCTATTGTACGTCACACGTAGTTCCAGTGACGAGGCATGACTTTCAAAGTGAGGAAAGCGCCAAATGATAATCTTCATTAAAATAAGAGAGAATAATAACTCAACTAAAACTATTCTTCAGCACTCTTTCTGTTGTACAGTCACAAGTAGGCCCTTCTCGCATTGCAAGACTGGCCATACTACAAGCAGACGCATTCCTGGTTCCCCTCTCCACTCAGACGTTCCAAATTTTAATTTTTACTACAGCTGGTCCTCACGGCGTGAATTAATCTAAAATGGAGAACGTATACAATTCACACACCTTTGCTAATAATTAAAGCTTCACAAGAATTTCCTCTTTGTCACCACGAAATACCAATCTACACAAAATACTATTGCTAACGCTATTGATTCGGCACTGCGACTAGTCGTGATCTATTGTACCTATGTTCCCCAAGTGGGGCATTCCCAGGAAGAAGGATGAGGTGAGAGGAGACAGAGGGTGACCGTCCCAAGGAGCCATGACAATGCAGAGGGTAAGGTCCCTACATTTTACTTAAATGGAAACCTCCCCCGGTAGACCAGGACGACATTCTCCCCTATTTTGATTCGGAAGAGGTCACAGCAGCAGGTTCGGAGTTCGACAACTGACCTACCGGAGGAGGCAGTGAAACACTCAGATCACATCATTCCGTCATGCACCGCCGAGACTCCCGCCGACACTTCTGTCCTGAAAGAGACCACCAGATGAGAGATGATGTGAAATAATAATGGAGATGAAATGGAGGGACAGGAAATTGGGGGCCCCCTCGGTAGCGTAGATGGTAGCATATCTGCCTCACGTTCAAGAGGTCCCGAGTTCGAATCTCGGTCAGTGCTTCCTAACTATCGAAGAGTGGCGATTGCTTCCGGAAACCTACGAAACATGATATTCAAGGTTACGAATGCAGAATACAGAAATGTTCAGTACTGAATGAGTTCGCAGAACTGGTCACTCGATCTACGCAGCTGTCAAATCGTCCGCAGCATCGCGTATGTTCGTGAATAAATTTTGAAAATGTATCCAGAGCACATAAAATATATTTTTTTTGGCATGAATTTTCATGTTTTTCTTCTGCAATTGTTAGGGAAGTGACGCTTCCAGCACTTCATTGCACACTTCGCCACTGGCACTAACTCGCTCTTTTAAGGTAGACTCACCTCAGCAAGTGGTGTACTTTGTAACACAATGTCGCTGATGTATATTACAACTCCTAGTGTTACAACAAACACAGCATACACACAGCTCAAGATTACAGTGAGATGACTCCTGAAAAAGAAATTGTGTACTTTAGTCAATCATCTGGAAGTATATTTTAATGTCCATGTTCGTGTATCTACAAGGACAATTTAAGTTCCATTTACCTTTTAAGTAAAAGTACCTAGTTTATTTCTCGAAATTTTAATACAAACAAGAAAAAGATGGCAATTAAAATACTTTCCAATGTAATTTCCATTTATTCAGACATTTGTCATACCGCTTCACAAAGTTTGAAACTACATCGAAATCAATAAGAACAGTATTAATTAAAAATTCATAAATTAAAAAATAATGCATTTTGAATTAATCATGTCCTTATGCATAAAACATAAAAGGGATTAAAATTAAATATAAAACATTGTAACAAATCAAATGAATTAAAATAACCATTTCCATGAGGTCAAATTATTGATACTAAAATAGAAAATACTAAAGCCTATGTTTTATAACTGTTCTCTGTCCCATATCCGTTTCAAACTAACAAGCCATTTAACGTTTACAAGGGCTGCGAAACAAGGCAGCGTACCATTGAGGGCTACCACAAGTGCGCCCTGAGACGGGCGCTGTCCGCCCAGGTGATACTGCGGACACTCCCAAGAAGGCTGAGTCCACTCTGCAAAGCGCAGAGGAGTCGATTGCTTCTCCTAAGGAATCTACAACCCCAGGTCCCATAGAACCAGTAGAAGCTCCGTCTCTCTCCAGCAGCGGTGGGGAAAAGAGCGGAAAAGTAGGCAAACCTCAGCCCGCTGCACAGGAGCAGACACAACCGTCCAAAACCATTACCTGGGCTTCCAGAAAGCAACGCGATCAGGCACTCGCTGCAGCCGTGCCAACATCATCGCCGGCCACGGCTGGCACAACAACCGCACCTTCTGCAGCCTTTGGGGACAGTGTCACAAGCAGACCTGAAGGAATTTGAGGTCCTATGTCTGTACTTTGGTGACGTGTTCAAAAGGGCTCTCCCTGCGCTACGTAACTGTTAGTTAAAGGTCAATAACCCCCTCCTAACCCCCATGCAGAGGCACTCAATTGTGCTTCAAACGCTGGAGGAGTTTTTTCCGGTTCAGCCAAGTAGTGGCCCCCAGATTTGTTCGGAGGCCCCTGTGTTCCGCGTTTGGGAACACAAATGGCACCCGGGGGCACCACCCCACCGTACTTGAGTCGTACAGTCCTTTGGAATTGACATTCTGATGGTCTGGGTGATACATTTAGACGCTGCTTCTAGTTTTTCGCTGCCAGGTTACTTCACCCATCAATCAGATTGACTGACAGGGTGGCGGTACAGCTATATTACTTAAAAACCGTATTACCCACACTCATTTCCCGCTTTCCCCACTCCAGCACGTGGAGGTCCGTGTTATTCGGTTTGACATTGGCGGGATGCTGTGGTAGTGGCATGCGACCCTCCGGACCTCCTAACTACGTTTCTAAGAAGCGGATTACAACACTCTGCTCAACCTACACATGGTATGCATCGCAGATCTCAACGCGAAACATTTACATTGGCATAGCTGCACAAGTAACGCCAAGGGGCACGGTCTGTACCGCATCATCAGCGGTAAACGGGTGAACATTGCTAAATTTTGAAGGGTGAAAGGATTTGACGCACGGAAAAAAATGTTTTTAACATACAGATTTTATTTTTAAAAACGCATGTCAGATCCTACAATTTTAGTGACAAGGGTGGAAAGTAACCTAAATCAGCAACTAACTATGCAGACATTGTAAAGCCCGCCTCTGTTGTGTAGCAAGAATATCATCCTCACATTTAAGAGGATCGGTCAGGATGAGTTATCTGGATAAGGTCTTTTTTTTTTTTTTTTTTTTTTTTTTTTTTTTTTTTTTTTTTTTCCTTCGGAGTTTTCCCTTATGCTGAAAATTGGATGTCTGGTAACTAAACTCTACGGGCCCTGGGTTTATTTGAGCATCATTTCACCCATTTCTTTTATCTTCCGATATAAGTTAACGTTGGAGGACGTAAATTAAAGAAAGAGAGAAAAATAAGAACACCGAGCCACGAGGTACCTACCTATTTCCCAACAGATCGTTGCATACGAACACGTACAGAGGCCGACAGAAGTATTCGAATAATATAACATGTAATATTGCACGTACTATAAATACTGTAATATTTATTTGGCAGCGTTGAATTGTTAAACATGTAAACATTAACTTTTTGTGTTCGGGAAACAATATCTAAAATATCACTTTGCATGTATTTATTACATAATCCTTACTGTATTTATTCTACTGTCCCTCTTACTGGAGGACGTAAGTATTCGAACGTACCAAATCGAACAGAGAGAAAGGTGGTTGGACGTACCCTACATGCCCCTACCACATAGCAGTTGTGTTTATGCTATGCCTCGAGACAGTGTGCTCAAAGTTATTCAGCCGATTGTGAACTCCCAGGTAATATAGGACGTAAAGGTAAGGAGACAATGGTGGCAGAGAGGAATATCGTGATAAATAGGTACAAACAAAACAAATCCCTCTCTGAGATTACCAAAACCATTAACAGAAACAAAACTACAGTGTTCTGCATAATTCAGCGCTTCAAACAGACAAATACTGTTGTAAATAAACCTAGAAGTGGCGCTGCTTCTAAACTCACCACCAGAGACGGGAGGAAAATAATAAAAAATGGTGAAGTGGAATCCGAGAGTCCCTGCATCTGAGATTAGAGGATGCTTTGAGCAATATTCTGGCACTGTGGTTCATACCAAAACAGTTGAAAGAGTTTTAAATAATACTGGGTACTGTGCCCGCGTTCCTAGGAAGAAACCATTTGTTAATAAGGCGAATAAGAAAAGGTGTATAGAATTTGCTAAACAGTATGTGGTGAAACCAACAGAATTCTGAGATAAGGTTCTTTGGTCGGATGAGAGTAAATTCTATTTATACAAGAGTGTTGGACGTCTTGAAGTGTGGAGACTGCCAAATACAGAATGAGAACCTAAGAACATGGTAGCTACAGTGAAACATGGTGGCAGTAGTGTGATGGTATGGGGTTGTATAGCTTTATCTGGCTTTGGGGAACTGGTGATTATAGATGGGAACATGGACAAATTTGAATGCAAACGGATTTTTGAAAACAATCTTAAAAAGAGTGCAGAGAAGCTGGGATTAGGGCATAGTTATTACTTCCAATAGGACAATGATCCGAAACATATTGCTGAAATTCTAAGGCTTTGGATAGTGTACAACACTCCTCACACTTTGAAGACACCGCCCCAATCTGCAGATTTAAATCCTATAGAGAATATCTGGAAGGAACTCGAGGAACGTGTAAGGAAGCATCACATCAGAAGCATCTAAAAGAACTTCTTCAAACAGAGTGGAGAAATATAGACTCTGCGGTCACTAAACAACACATATAGACAATGCCCAAAATATTATCAACAGTAATTCAAAGAAAGGGGATGATAACTAAATACTATCTGTTCTCTGTTCGAATACTTATGTCCAGATGTAAAGTAACCGTTTTATTTCTCCGTGTAGTGCAAATTAGTTTCAGTTGCTATTTATGAGTTTATATGTTTAATGGAAGACTCAAGTCTATTTTGTATCAGTTGTATTTACGTATGCTTACTCTGTGTAGCTTTAAAATAATATAATTAATAAATATGTTTACGTGCCTCTGTATCTAAAGCACATATGATAAATAGAGGGAAAAGAAATAAAGGTTAACATTTTTTTGTAAACATTTTACTTCCAGTATTTTGAAATAAATCTGGAGAACTTAAGTGTCTCATATCGTTTAATGTTTGAATTTTCATATCAAAGAATACTCCATACAAAAACTTTACTCAGAAAATGGTTCGCAAACTTGCCAAAGCAAATGCTTTGTCACTATTATGTAGTAAAGTTCATTATAGCTATTTATGGTACAATTGCAACTAGCAGTCCTGCGAGTGTGCATTATTTTTATACAGCCCTGGAACTTTTAAAATAACAATAAAATTATTACTGTACTGAAAGTTTTATATCCAAGAGAAATGGCACCTAGAGTAAGTTTAACAGAGGAGAGAATATCGATATTTTGTTGATTCGCTTACCTTAAACCAGTCAGTGAGACTTTATATAAAATATATCATATTGTTTTCTGGAATTTTGGCAGCAATTTCAATATTATCCTTTCGGTATCTTCCAGAATTTCATTCGAATCTTAGAATTCATTGTTTTTCATTGACGTACCTGCCGCCATTTTGTTGATTATTAAGGTCAAAATAATAGAATAACGATTCACAGAGGACAAGACAGCCAGCACAACAATTGGATGTCTTACGAAAACTGAAGCACGACAATTTGAATTATGAACGGGTTATGCGATCTCAAGAGAAATTAATGATGTAAAAATACATAATAAATAAATGTAAATGCTAATCAATCAAAATATATTGGTTAAATATGTGCAAATACAAAAGGTGATTGAGCATGTGATTGGACCTGGAACTAAAGCTGGTATAAATGGAGTGGAATAAAATGTTACTTTATTAGTGTGAGAAATATATCTTTTAATTCGTGTCTTGTATTCAGTGTTCTGATTTCAGTCCCAGCTATACTCAACTACACAATTCTATTAATGTTATAGTAAAATGTATGGTTACCTGAACATTTTTACTTTTTCTTCTGGAGGAGTAGGTGGAGGGTCGGAACTCTCCTTTTCCCGTTCATCCGCTGTACTAGGAATGGCTCCAAGAGACCCTGTCTCTATTACAGTCAGCTGACTCTGGTCAGGAATACCTATCTCTGAACTAGACAAGTCCAGTCCTTGGTTCACGTATACAAACTGATGTGAGATTGGTTTTTGTACTTGGAGCGATGAGAAAAGGTCCTGCTGAGTTTCAGCATTGCTACTTCCAGCATTATCTCTCTTCTGCTGGTTGCTATAGGGCGACAGTATAGAGGGCACTGCTGAACAAACAGAAATAAGATTATGTCTGGTATGAAACACATGGAAAAATAAACCCACGGAAAAAAAAACATAAATTCAACTTCATTAATGGAGTAGCCGTGCTTCCATCAAGTCCCTAAATTAGCTAAGCTTAGAAGCGAGTTCCATCCAGCACAGTGGGAGTGTTAGGAGGTGTGCCGTTGGTGTGCATTTTTAAACGGATTGGGGAAGCTGTGAGATGTCATCCAAATCATCGTCTCTTTCGCTTGTGTAAGAAACAATAGCAACCTCACGTGATAATTTCCGTTTATGCAAGCATTACCTGACGTTACTTCCCCGCATCCCACAACCAACACAGAGCTTGGTCCCGTACAGTACTTTACTCGTCTGTAACAAACAACACACTGACTTTCGCGCGTACTGGTTTGCGCAGTGACGGCTGGAGTGCTCGCATACTGGAATCGCTGCCATTGCTAAGGACTTTATGGAAGTGCGGTTGCTCTACTTTTTTCAAAGTGTGTGAATAAACAAGTATTATTTTTGTTATTTTCTATTCTTAGAAGTTTTAAGATTAATTACTAAGACGAGATCCTTAATGAAGAGTGAAGACTTTGTAATCTGTTTGTTGTATAATGCTATTTGAACATGGAATAAACAGTTGTGTTAGACTTCTATAGTGTGATCCATATAAACCTGAACCATTTCAATAGGCCATAACTTTCGAACCAATAATAGGACACACGTACAACTTTGGGAGAATATAATGCACAATTGGAAGATTACATTACACTATTTATATCTCAGAGAAAATGTTGGAAGTATCCTCCACCAGCATCTATACATGTCTGTACTCGTCTCACCATATTCTCTCAAGTTTTACGGAGAGTATCATCTCCAATGTTAACCTATTTCGGTTCGAATGGATTCCTTGAGAACATCAGTTGTCCGTGGCCTATTCTTGTACACTCTATGTTTTAGATACCCCCACAAGAAAAAATCCGGTGAGGTTAGGTCATGGGGTCTGGGGGGCCACAGACCTTTTGAGATTATTCTATTATCAAAGAAACTGGTTACAAGTTCCATGGGGTCACTAGATGTATGGTACGTTGCTTCATAACCTTCTCTCAATTCGATATCAACCAGATGCTCCACAAATGTATTAAAGATATCCATATAAACTTCAGTGTCTACAGTCGTATCAACGAAAATGGGACCTGACACCGTGCACCATACTCCAACCTTTTTATCACGCAGTGGGGTTTCGTGGATCACTTGGGGGTTTACAGCAGCCCAATATCTGGTGTTTTGTGTGTTTATGTAGCCTGACAGATGACACCATGCCTCATCTGTAAACCACGTTATGGAGAGAATGTCTGGACATGGAATAAGAGTACCCCGAAACCATCGACAGTAACTGATCATAATCTGCTTCTTTCAGTTGCAGCATATGCATTCTGTAAGATCGCAGCTCTTTGACATGTTCCATATGAATACCCTAATTCCTGGCTCAATCGACGCCACGATTTGTTTGGAGAATTCAATAGCCTTCTGCGAACATCTGTAACAGTCTCTGCATTCAATGGCGGTCTAAGTTTTCCACTCTCACTAATGAGTATACCAGTTGTCTCCAGCTTCCTTACGAGCGATAAAAGTGTTGCCTTTGTTGGAACATGACGTACATTAAATTCTCTTCGAAATTCCGGTTGTGTTATGTCAACTGACAACAATTGTGAGTGTTGTCAATTATCCCAGAGCCACTGAGATCATTAAAACACATTTCTACATTCTACGAGCTTCCAAAGGGAAATTATGGCCTATTGAAATTGTTCAGGTCTATATTTAATTGAATATTTCTTAACATCCATATAATATACTTTGGAAATAACTTGTCTATCTTTACGTATACTACCTTTGGTTTTAATTATTCAATTACTATGAATATTCACAATATCTAAAATGTCATTGTATTGTTTTGTATTGTGTAAGATAAGTCTAATATTTTACGTAATTATAGGAACTATGCACATACAGCATGATTCAGGAGCTTGACAACTGATCAAACAATGAGGATCACTTTTACTTTCTCCTACGTACTTACGTAGAGAAAGTATCTCAAAACTTCCACACCAATAAATACTTCACCGGAAATACGTGTTTTGAAACTTCCTGAAGCCGAAATAAATGACGCCAAAAATAGTTTTGTATGTGTTTGTGTAACTCTTTTATAAGATAAAAAAATCGAATTTTTGGTTTGAATATAATACTTTTCAGAGAAAGTAAAACAATAAAAAAGAATAATGACAATGAATAATGAATAATGTTTACATGAACAATGGAGTTTGGTTAATAAACTGAAGACGAAGGCGATGTGCCTTTGAAATCGATCTTTTATAAAGAAGAAGGAATTATCAACTTCTGAAGTTAAGTGAGATTCTGTTGCAAATATTTTTATTTGTAATATTTGTTGCTTCACTGTGACTAGCTTCATTTTCTGTGTAAGGAATAATGATTTCCTATTTCACAAAAATATTTGAAAATTTGAACAAATAACAAGGCATATCTCGGAAAGGTTTACCTCTACAAAACATATATTTGGCATAAATTGTGTGCCTTAACCAGACATTTTACGATTTTCCAGTTATGCAACTGTAACGCAGACTTGAAGATATTTCCAGAAAATTTGATATACTTTCACTTGTCATGGAACTATCTTAAACATATGACATTTTAATCAAGATATTTAGAGCCAGTTTTGATCAAATAAACGTTGAAACCGTTGGTTTTTTGTTCGGCTCCAAGCATAATTATTGTTTACAAATTTTGTGGTATTATTTATGTTAATTTAAGGTTACTTTGAAAACTTAAAAATGCTAAAAACAGTGTTAAGATATTTATACTGTGAATGTAGAATCAGTGAGTAAAAGAAATAATCCTTATAGTGTAGGCCATGAATATTATTAGTGGTCTGATATGTAATGTCGGTTTTTTGATTTTGATATTTTGAAAATGATTAATGCATTAGTGATGACATGATGTCATCGCTAGTGTTGCATACATTGCGAGCATGTATGTCTTCAGTTGTTAATAAACAATCACAAAATGTAAATAACAAAGTTTGAACTTAGACTCCTAAAACACTAGTGGAAACAAGATTATAAAGTCGCTGTCGCAGCTCAAAGAATATGTGAAGTGGAAGGAGAAGGTGTCGTTAGTGAGGTGTGGCGCAACGATGGTTCCAACGTTATGAACAATGGAGACGAGAACACTAAAGATTTACCACGTTCTGGAGCATATAAAGTATTGAATATTGAGGATACACACAAAGTTTTGCGACAAAATTCGCATAACAGTACCGGTAGGCTCTGAGAAAAACATTGTACCCCATGAACTGACATCTCAACAGGCTGAATGTAGAGTGGTTATTTGTCGTCAGCTTATCCGCAACCCAATGGATGATAGATTTCTCGGAAGAAGTGCCACCTGTGATAAAAATGGTTATATTACCGAAACCCTGATGCCTCGAAACAGTGGCTTGATTCCCTCCAACCTGCCAAAGTCATCGTTAAAAAATATACTTTGAAAATTAGTTAATTGCTTGTCATAACACATTTAAAATAATTGTTTTTCTTAAAAAAGCGACATTTCTTATCAGACAGTATCTATAAAAAGTACAAGAAAAGATTTATATACAGGACGTTGAAAACGTTAATAATCTTTCTCCTATAAGCGTCGCGTGAGAGAATACAAGTTATATTTTCTGTAAAAGGAATGCATAGGAAGAGTTTTATGCTTATTGAGATTTTCTTGTGAATTAAGTGACCGCAAAGTAAAATATAATGAACAAAGGATATTATTAATCATTATTTCGAGAAACCTATCACAAAATTTCACATTATTCCGAAATAACGACTCTGTGGTAAAAGTTTCATGCACCAATTGAGATTAAGGCGGGACAAAAATTTAAAAAGCTACAAATCAATTACTACAACAAGACTTTTAAAACTGGTATTGACATAAGCAATCAGTAACAAAATTAATATAACAGAGGTTAAAATTACTAAATTAATTCACTAGTAATGTTCGATAGATCGAAACTTTTAATACGCAAAATTGGAAAATTTCACTTCAAGCATCATCCCAACGAAGAACCACATTACAAATGGCTTCCCAACTTGGGGCATAGAAACATAACACTAGTCTACAAATTTAAATTTAAAAAAATGTGCAGAAATGAAAGAAGCTGAATCTTAATGTACTCGATGTGCTGAATTCGAAAGTGTAATCAGTTTTTCTGTGTCACTCGTTTGTAATTCCTATTATTATAAATTGTAAATGAAAATTAACTCGGCGGTTCCATGAATGTGTATTCTTATAAAGAAATCGTAAAAAACTCTCAAATACGGTTAATATGGTTATTTATTTTAGTGGAACATATGTTAATTACAATAAAATGGCTGCTCCTATTGATGTGGTCGGAAGGAATGATCACTTCGACTTTTCCTTTTATGTGTTGTCATATCCTCTCTTATTAGAAACCAGCAGTCGTTAATTATTGATGTGTCCCATCTGCCTGTATAACGTTGTTCCATTTGCAAGATGTCTTGGTGAAAATGTTCACCTTTTTCATCACTTATTGCACCTAAATTTTCCCGAAAAAAATCCAAATGGGAATATTGGAAGTGAATTTTGAGAGACATCCTACACCCCAAATCCTGACATGTTTGAAGAAGATTCTGTACCAGCTGTTTATAGTTTGCATCTTTTTGGTTACAAAGGAAGCCACGAACAAAACCTTTAAATGACACTCATGCTGCAGCTTCCTTTGTATTTAATTTTGTATCAAAATTGTTGTCACTGAGTACTTTTCTGATTTGAAGTCCAACGAATATTCCTTCTTGTAATTCGGCGTCACTCAGTTCTAAGTTGTTTGAAACCCTCACTGTTGTTGTCCATGAGCTTCACGAAGTTCCTTATCAACCCTAATTTAATGTATGAAGGTGGAAAAAACACCTGTTGTGGGTCAACCAATGGTTTAAATTTTACATGTTGTAGCCCCGGAATGAAATTGTCTCTACCTATCCACTCCATAACGTTATAGTGCTTTTCCCTATCACGACTGTCCCATAGGCAGAGTTAACACGGAATTTTGGTAAATCCACTTTGCAATCCCAATCACTTGAAGGTCCCCGCAAACACACCATGCCATGCCATGCCATGTGGTGCTGGCTGTATATAGCCAGAAGGTTTTTGCTGCGTGCCCAACCTTTAAGGGTTTCACCGCAGGTAAGGTAGATTTCGGGATGTTGTAGGGTGAAATGTAGGTTTTTAGAATGGTGTTATTTATGAGGTTACAAGATGTACCTAGGGGTTTGAAGGACAGGGTGCAACATAATTTTGAGGCCAAGCAGCTTGGAAGGATTATGTGGAGCTCAGCTTTAGCTGCTGTTCGGATTAGCTCCTGGGTTACCTCGGATGCCCGCAAGCCATGCGGGGTAACCGGTGCTGTCTAGAACGGCGTCTAGTGGCGTCATAATCTCCCAAGGACCTGACAAGGACGCTTCTGTGGTTGGGTAAATTTGCGTATAATTTTGATGCCCGGCGCCTAATTTCATCCTCCACGTATGGAAGACTCGAGGCCTCGTGAAGCAACCTGGTAAGAAAATAACGTCCCAAGAATATATAGACCTAAGTCCTCTATTCTGTGCACGTTGGAGCCATGCTAGCCAGCTGTCTGCGGCCTTGCGCCAGATCTCGCAGGCGTAAAGCATAACCGGGATTACCAGCGCTCGGAAAAGGTATAACTTCATGCCAACTGGCATAGAGGTTGACCCCAGCATTGGATACAGGGAAGCAATTGCTCCCTGTACCTTCGCCGCTCGGTCCCTGATGTGTTGGCGAAAAGTTAGACCCCTGTCTAAGTTAACACCTAGGTACTGGACAGAGTTGGTCCACTCTATCCTTCGACCTCGGTAGCTGAAGTTGGGGCAGTCTGCGGGGGTGTGGCGCTTTGTAAAATGTATGGCGTGGCTTTTGTCCGGATTAACGGACATCCGCCAACGCCTACACCACTGTTGTGTGAGACGGAGATGTCTTTGTATGGGGTTCAAGGCTCTGAGGATGTGTTTGTCTTTGCAGAACAGAAGCACGTCGTCAGCGTATTGTGCCATTTCGACTCGTGGCTCTGTTGGGAAATCTGCCATAAAGACGTTGAATAATATGGGGGATAGTACAGAGCCTTTGGGGACTCCGCCTCTCACTGGTCTGAGTGTACCAGTAGTAATCTTCGTATTTTATAGCTTGAAGAATGTGGCACATAGCTCCATAAGTTTCTTTCATTGCCACAGCATATGCGACAGCTACAGACGTCAGCTCATTGCCATTATGTAGTAACAGCCTTCAAACTTATTTTATATCTGTCAATAAATAGGCGCCACTCTTCAGCATTATGTGTAATACCTAATTTCAACATTAGTCCACTTACATCACTGCATACACAGACATCACTATCTATGGTTGTGAAATACTGCAACAAATCGCCATTTCTGTTCCTGAACACTGTCACCCTAGTATCTTTATCTAACATCTTTATCATTGTTGAAGAAGAGATCCGAGAAGTTCGGCTAACTGCTTGGGTAGATATAAATCACGTACCAGATCGTTGAGTTCTACCTGTGTAATTAAGTGTGGCTTTTCCGCTTCTTCTTCTTTTGGATTAGAAGGAGCATCCTTGGATGCAGATTGTTGTACTGATTCATCAGATGAAGATCTGTCGGATTCAGATAGTTCTTGCCATAAGACGGTGGCACCCGGGCCAGATATAGTTCTTGGGAAGATGTATAATGCGTGGAAATCTAATCACGCTGAGTATATAATGGTTATGCGAGATCACCCAAAAATTACGAAACCATGCGTGATAGAAAAAATATGAACGCATTTTCGTAAACAGAGCGCCAGACTCAGTGTAATTCAATATTTCGCTTGCCTGCACATTTTTGTGTGTTTATTGGTGTAATCATTACAACGTTTTCAAAAATTGTCCATGTAAAGGTTAGAAAGGAAAGGAAAGATGTGGAAAATAGCTTGGAAGATGCACAAACTTAATTATATGTATTCTTTATCAGTAGTATCGCAAGTGATATGATATAATGCGATTCACTTACCATGATGGACGTAATCTGGAGTAATTGGTAGTTCTGGAAGTTTACTGGTACTGGCACTGCTATCAAGACTTGTATGTGGTACTGCTAGCTGCAACACCATCTTTTGTCCATACCGGATTCCTGCTAATCATACATATGTACATAAGTTATTAATTAATTGTAACTTACAACGTTATGCGGCCCTTCATCTTCTACAAGAAAATCAATCACAATATTGTACTGTGAAACAGCCTATGGCAATATCTTAAATAAGCTTTGGATACATCAAATAAAGCAGCCATATGGTTTTTTGTTATCCGCATTGCCAGTGTAATAGAGAGCCAATAGATGGCTCTATACACATCTTCTTAAAGGAAATGGTGGCTGTGATGACGTTATCAATGAACACTGCAAGCCTACACTTTGATTACCACTTACTAAACTGTATTAAGATCAATACATTTTAGGTTGGCAAAAATGTCTTTCAACAAAGAGGTTACGGTTCTCTCTGTTGGCATCACCGTAGCATGTAGAGGTTGTTCACTCACTACATTAGTTGCTTTAATCTCACCTCTACAAACTTCAAATTCTTCAGAATCGATACCTTCGAGTAGCAACGGCTTCCGATTGGTACATTCCTAATGAAAACATTCATACAGATCTATCCTTTCTCAAATTAAATGACTGTATTCTCAACCTCTTTCACAAATTCGATTCCCGTCTTCCCTACAGCTTCAGTCAACTTATCCGAGGCCTCGGGAAATATGACATTGATCCCGGGGAAGCCTACAAGCGTCCCAGACTCACCTTAGTCCCATCATAAGCTCAATGGTTTGCCATGATTAAAAATATATCCTCTCTTTCATCCTACAACTTGGGACACTTAATTAAAAAACGACATCTACCCACCGTCTACTCAATCCATCATAACGCCAGTAAGGGACAGAGTCCTGGAATGGTAAAAGGTCGAAGGTTCCCCCTCGACACCTCTGTGTGGCTCTTTCCTTTTTTTTTATTTTGTAATTTACGTCTTCCAACGTTAAGTCATATCGGACGATGAATGACATGGGTGAAATGATGCTCAAATGAGCCCAGGTTCCACAGAGCTTAGAGTTACCCGATATTCGTCTTTCAGGATAATGGAAAACCCCGGGAAAACCTTATCCAGGTAACTCACCCTGACCGAGATTAGAACTCGGGACCTCTTGAACGTGAGACGGACATACTACCATCTACGCTACCAAGGCGGACTAAATATTATTCCCATGCTGGGAATCGAACCCGGGCTTCCTGGGTGAAAGCCAGGTATCCTAGCCACTAGACCACATGGGAATTTGCACATTTGTTTTCAGGAAAAAGTGTGTTGTTGCACTTTTAACAAATTGGTTGCATTACAATTTTTAGTAATTATATAAAATAGACATGCGAAATATTATTACACATTTATGAACTTTGTGTCAAGTAGTCTAACTTAAGAAAATTCTCGTTTAAAGTATAAAAAGTGGAAAATCAGAAAGAGAGAAACAGTCGTTTTAATTTAATGGATACACACATATCATTTGTGTGCCTTAAATATGGCTACCACAGCGTTCAAGTGACATTGAATTAAACAAATGAAACCGTTGGTGCAGTATGGATATTAGACCTGATCTGCTACAATAAACACCAAATGATTGTGGTGAGTCACGGTTGGACAGAGACGCTATAAAGAATGAGAGAGCGGAACTGATTGCCAATATTGTGTAAGGAATTATCGTAGTTTAAGAAATCCAGTAGGTTTGCTTCGGAGCAAAAGCACTATTTCTAGTAGCTAAGTGACAAAAAGTGTGGCTGCTGTTGGATTCTCTCGACTTTCTCTACCCACTTTTCTAAAAACTTTTCTTACAAAAAATTATGTTTCTTCTTGATCAAGATAAACTGCCAATGCACTTTCTGTTGTTATAATAAAAATACAGTAGGCTTTTAGAATTTCCTATTTGTCACCACTAAGTGCCAGTCTACGTAAAGTACTATTGCTAATGCTATTGAAACGTACTTACTGTTGTATTTGAAAGCGCCAAATAAAACAAAAGGTAAACTTTTCTTCACACGCTACGGGGCCAGCCTTTCAAACAGAGTGGAGAGCTACGGGGCCAGCCTATTATTATTATTATTATTATTATTATTATTATTATTATTATTATTATTATTATTATTATTATTATTATTATTATTATTATTATTATTATTATTATTATTATTATTATTATTATTATTATTATTATTATTATTATTATTATTATTATTATTATTATTATTATTATTATTATTATTATTATTATTATTA
>CM060958.1:96486291-96579686 GCA_030765055.1 Mantis religiosa
TACTCCTAAATCCCGAAAATCCTACCATGTTGCTTGCCATTGTATAATAATTCGGTCCCTATACACCTAACCCTAGGTTTTTGTGTATTGGAGGCCTTCTACTCCTTTTTACACGTTTTTCCATTTTACCTATCCTAATCAACATTTTTTCTTTTAATAGTTCTTAGCCATTTGTCTTTAACTTTCCCTGAATAATTCTCTATATTTCTTCTGTTCCTTTCCCCTTTTACTGACAACATTTTTTTAATTACTACTTCACCCCCTCCCCAAATTGTCCCATTTAGTAGTCAGGCCTGCTCTCTCCATATCTTTGACTATAATATAATATACAATGGAAATTTGGGTTCTCTTCTCCACACAATGGGCATTTTATCTAGCTCCCTCTCTTGACCTACACCTTTCAAGTTTCTCACTCCTGTTCTCGCCCAAGCAAAACCGTCTCGCCCTAACTTACTACATATGTCTATATATCCTTCCCTCCCCCAGGTTGTTTTTATTTCTCATATCACCTCAGTGAACTTCTGTTACCTTTACTGGCAAAATGTCTTGTCTGTCAATATCCTCTAATGTTAACTTCTTTCTAGAAGCCCCTATACCCATACTATGCATTTATCCAAGAATGACCCACACCTATCTGCTTCAACACATCATTCATTTAATGTGCCCAAGTCTCACCCCAGTTACTTCTCTTTTGAATATGAAAAAATAATTATATTGCCATCTTCCAGACTGACGATTTGTGTAAATGTTTAATGACCTTGACAAGATTTTTGTATATATACAAAAGGATCAATGCAGTCTATCAGTGTCTCTCCAAGCCTCATACCTCTGATCCACGCAACATTCTATTATCTACTACTGCCGTATAAATCCTCTCCAAACATTTGACATTTATATATGGCAGTTTACTGTAGCATGATGTTATCACCCTCATGACCATTTTACCTTTTGCCACAGACATCTTTTTTGTTTTTTTCCATCTACCATCTGAACTCAACCTTGTCCCCAAATAATCAAATATCTTTACCATCTCTATTTCTTTTCTATTAACCTCCCATTTCTCATTGTTACGCAACCTGTATCCTTTATTGGAATAGCATAATCTTGGTTTTGATTTCAATCACTTTCAAACCCCATTTATTGCAATAAGAATTGGCTGCCTCGATTGCTCTTCTCAGCCCTCCACTTGATATGGGCCTAACTACTATGTCGTCTGCAAACAGTAGCCCCGAGATTTATTTATTTTTAATAACTGTTGAATGGTTCCTACAACTTGATATCTCCTCTAAAATACCATCGATATATAGGTTAACTATATTTGCAATATAATAAATGCTTAATTTAGTTTCTGTACTTCTACTTAAGGCACTGCATTCATCTCAAACATTGGGTATCAAGGTTTCATTGGAAATGCGATAAACATTTGTGGACTATTGAAGCTTAATTACTAAGGCGTTTCTATATATAGAGGGCATCCTTGTCGATAATGGAATATTTGAAAGTGAAAATGCACCACGACTGCACCTGGTATTACAAATTAATGGTAAGGACAAATGTATTACAGTGTCACAACACAGAGGTGTCGGTGAAGGGTCATTCTTCTCCGAGGAACAGGAACCTTCAACCTTTTGCCATTCTGGGACTCTGTCCCTTACTAGTATTGTGATGGATTTATAATAATAGACGGTGGGTAGATGGTGGTTTATCTTTTAGAGGTATCAAGTTGTGGGATGATAGAGAGGGTACGTTGTTAATTATAGGAGACCATTGAGGTTATGTTGGGCCTAAGGTGAGTTTGGGACGCTAGTAAGTTTCCCCGGGGTCAATGTCATATTCCCCGAGGCCTCAGATAAATTGATTAAAGCTGTAGGGAAGACGGGAATAGAATTTGTGAAAGAGATTAAGGATATATACCCGACTTCACCAACAGATGTTAAAATCGACGTTAACAAATGTAACGTAACAATTGTAACAACACTAACAAAGCTGTTAAATTTCTTGCATTTCACCAACCTATTTTCTGAAAATGTTAACAAACTCGTGTTAACGCCAAGAAATTTGTGAATATTACAGCTATAGAAGGCTATGGATTAGTCGTATTATTTTCTGAACGTACTGCGATGCGCTTTTGTTTGTATTTTCATCTGCACCACAGATTAATTCGTCTGCACACAGTTAAGAAAATGACGGATAAACATAATCATAAACAAAAGCCGTGAAACAAATTTCTCATCGGTGGAGAAAGAATCGTTGATTGAATTGGTGACGAAGTAAAATCATATCGTGGAAAATAGGACAGATGCGGTGAATGTAAAAGAGAAAGATGTCACTTGGGAAAATATTGAAATCAAATTTAATTCAAATGCATGTGTCACTACTACAAGCACCAAACAACTTCGTCAGTATTACGTACATTTAAAACGAGGTGCGAAGGATAAGTGACTTGAACGTTTCAAGACGGGAGGTGGGCAGTGTGTTATCCACATAATTCAGTGAATTATAAAATCGCAAATATATTAATACTAGAAGCAAAGGCGAGATCGGCATATTCCTTCCTATGCACTTTCGAACTCAGTATTACGTAAATTTAAAACGAAGAGCGAAGAAGGACGAGTGACTTGAACGTTTCAAGACGGGAGGTGGGCAGTGTATTATCCAGATAATTCAGTGAATTATAAAATCGCAAATTTATTAATACTAGAAGCAAAGCAAGATTGGCATATTCCTTCCGATGCATTTTCTAATTCAGTATTGCGTAAATTTAAAACGAGGTGCGAAGAAGGACAAGTGACGAGTGACGTGAACGTTTCAAGACGGGAGGTGGACAATGTATATCCACATAATTCAGTGAATTATAAAATAGCAAATTTATTAATACTAGAAGCAAAGGCGAGATCGGCATATTCGTTTCGATGCATGTTCTAACTCAGCATTACGTAAATTTAAAACGAGGAGCGAAGGACAAGTGACGAGTGACGTGAACGTTTCAAGACGGGAGGTGGACAATGTATATCCACATAATTCAGTGAATTATAAAATAGCAAAGTAATTAATACTTGAAGCAAAGGTGAGATCGGCATATTCCTTTGCATGCATGTTCCAACCTCTCTTGTACTTCCGCAGTAACCTTCATAGCAACTTGTTTGGACAGTCTATACCTCTGTAGAAAATTTTCTTCTGATAGCTCCTCAAAATAACTTCGCCTCATAGGCCGTACTCTATTACTAATGTCATTTAAACGGTCTTAAATATAGCAAACCGACATCAACAGCCGAGTTCATGAATATTTACAATTGCTAAGGACTTAATATCAGAAATTTGTATGGAAAGATTGAGTCAGACTGAACAATTCAATGCCATAGCCGGGATTTGAACCACGGATCTTCTGGTTGCCGTCCAGCCCCTCTAACCCTTGAGCTACTATGGCCAACGTGCCGACATGACATTAAATTCTCCAACTGACTTGCGTTATTCCTGGTAAACCACTTAGGAGTTCACATAAACAAATGAGACAACTACCTTAATGGCGACTTACAATATGTAAGTACTTTAAAGCCCGGACTTTTTATAGTTAATTACTATTAGGTCAATTAATGGGTTAGAGCGGCTGGACGGCAACCAGAAGATCCGTGGTTAAAATCCCGGCTATGGTATTGAATTTTTCAGTCTGACTCAATCTTTCCATACTTTAGCCTACAGACGGCTAGTGTGAAAGAACAATTAATTTCCATCAGAAATTTGACTTGTTAGAGATTTAACATGAGTATAAAGCTAACACTTGTTGGTGAAATGCAATTTTTGTTATAACTATTGTTAAACTCGTGTTAAGTCTTAACATATGCTGGTGAAATTGGGCAATAGTCATATAATTTGAGAAAGGATAGATCTGAATGGATGTTTTCATTAGGAATGTACCAATCCGAAGCTATTGCTAGGTATCGGTTCTGAAGGATTTGAAGTTTGTAGAGGTGAGTTACAGTGATATCGAAAAACTTGACCAGAAGCGAAGACATGGGAATTTAATGTTGCAACACCATGTCTTAGAAGAAGTAATGTAGTCCTTAAATTAAATGAAAGAGTAAACGAGATTTATGTTAGTTCTAACGACCCCATCATAAAACTTAAAGAAAAAGCTATAATTTAATTTGAGAAATCTATTTTATCAGGGTGGTAACGCTGGTAACAATCAGTTACGTGCATTTGTTTCAGAGATTTTAATATGTTTGCTCTGACTTTATTTCATCCTGCCAAAGAATTTATTTTTCGTTTAACAAATAATCTTAATGAAGATTGGAGAATTTTTAATATTCCAATGAAGCCTTGGACTACCTTTTGGTGTTCTTCCATTTTATGAATATCAGGTTATGAAAATATTTAATAAAAGTTAAGGAAATTATATACTTAAAACAGTTGTGTTATCAATAATAACTAAACACTAGTAACACATCTTCACTATTTACTTATCTTATTTAAATCCTGGGACCGGTTTCAATGCAAAACATCTGCTTCATCCTCAGCCACTCAGCTTGACACACCCACTAACTCAGTGGGTTAAGTGACAGTGTCAAGCTAAGTGGCTGAGGATGAAGCAGATGTTTTGCTTTGAAACCGGTCCCAGGATTTAAATAAGATAAGTAAATAGTGAAGTTGTGTTACTAGTGTTTAGTTATTATTGACAACCTAGTTTACTTCACTCTCAGCAGCTTCAGTTTTTTACAAAACAGTTGTGTGTTTTTTTTCGGTGAAATATTTTAACACGTGGAGAGAAACGACATTTACAATAGAATATGTATTAAAGTACTGTGTTCAGAAGTGTTTCAAAGGCTCCATAGAGTGATAAATATTGTTGTGGTGGTAAATCAAAGGTGTCAAACGAAAGTACAATTTGAAACTATCGATCCAAATGAGATAGTACCTAGCAAATACCCAGGCTATGGGCTCTTGAGGCTAATTAACTTTTAATGAGGCAATAACTGGAGAAAACAGGAAGGAAACCATATAGTAAACCCAAGGTTTCGGCGCAGCCAGTCAGTTGTTCTGGATTTTCTCTCTGTAATCCACTGACACTTGAGAAAGCATGGTAACTGTACTGATCGAAAGAGAGTGTCCAAGCAAAAGTGAGAGCGAACGAGAAAACGCGATGTTGTTCCTGACTGTTCAATTAAAGGGGAAATGATTATGTGCAATAAAGTAAATTCCAAAGCAAAATAATGACTGTAGGTCAGTGACCGTACACAGTTCATGCTTCACCGACTGTGTGCATTACTCTCTCCCATAACGACTGTCATCGCATGGGTGGTGCAACTGAAACAATTGTGACATTTCACTTTTTAGGTACAATTCCCTTTCATTGGAGTTGTAAAGTCTGCTAGTTACACTTTCTCTGTACGTATTTAAACTGACCAAGTATTTTAGGTTATGCTCAAAACTTCAGTATTGAGGTTTTATCTAAAATAGTTATTTATGATGAGTTAAAATGAAGATTTTATTTTGTGAATAAATGTAGCGCGTTGGTTGTCTAATCCGAAGGTCATGGGTTCGATTCCCGAAAGGGAAAGTATTTGGGGGGATGCTTTATAGCCATAGTAGTTTATGATGTATTTGAAATTACATTACACTCACTCTGAATATCATTTAACCGTAAACAACCAGGTAAATAATAGAAATAGAATTAAGTAAACTAAGATATTCACCAACTATAATATTATTAAACTAACGAAATTTTATTATATAAGATCCTTTAAAAGGGGCGCCCGTTACGGTATATTAGTTTATAAACTTTATGCTTTCAAAATACGTAAATGAATTAATCAACCTTCCCTCTACGGTGAAGAACTCTGTACATGGGATTCGTTATGACCAGACATAGGATCGCATACAGCTTAGCAATCAATGTACGCACACAGTTCTATAGAAGGCCAAGCGTGACATCAACAAGTATACCGATGCGCTATGTGTGTACACTCCGATACGGATTCAAAATGTAAGTTACGTTACAATATGCCATCCTCATTACTTTCGATGCGGGAATTACAGTGAACAACCATGTTCATTCGCAAATTGTCGCATCTCGCTGAAACAATATAAAAATATTGGGAGAAAGTTCGTTCAACGTCACATAACGTTAGTGGTGCGAATGTGTAGTACAAATTATTTTCATGTGTTTGTCCGAGACTTGGTTTATTTTTTATTTTACGCAGCACTGAAAATACAGTGTTTTTGTGTAGAATACTGGACAATTCATTTTTTGCTCATTTGGTAGGTGGTGCGTTCTCTATATTGTTAATTTTTACAGACACCTTCTCAACTGCTTTTAGACAGCTCGAAATTACATTGTTCAAGCCGTTTAACGGCTTTAATACCCAAAAGTTTTGATTTATAAAATGGAGATTTTCCAATGATTGTTGTGAAAGTAATGCTATTAATAAAATATGCCAAACACCTTGTACTCCCTGGAAGACATATCCCTGCGTGGGCAGCAGCAGTTGTAATGAAACTAAAGCTACGAGTTGCGAACCGGACTATTCCTGCGTGTTGTCCCCGGGACTGACGTTAGCAGTTATATACTGCGAGACTCGTAAACTTCATATCCCTTTAAAGGTGTATGGAATCCGATGCCTGGTTATGGCTACCTGACAAGTTTTCACTTGCATTGTACTGACAACTCATCAAAATTCCTCCTTGTTTCGGGGTTGCTGATATACACCAATGATTTAAGACTACCATAAAGAAAAACGTCACAAGGTGTTAATCATATGACGATGCTCTGTTTCTTCTCGGGCAGCAAGCCAGGTGAAAAGACGATAAGAAATCGACGTTTCGAGAGTGCGCATCTCTCCCATCAGGACCATTACAAGTCACCTCCGAAGATTAAACATCTGTTGAGACCACTGAAAGACAAACTGAACTTCCAAGTTCCGGGAGTGTACCGCATTTCCTGTGGATGTGGGAAACCGTATATAGGACAAACCGGAAGGAATAATCGAACATGAACGGAGCATTCGTTTAATGCAACCTGAGAAGTCTGGGCTGGCAGAGCATTGTTTTGATAACGACCATAGAGCCAAATTTCGAGAGACGACCATCCTGGCAAAATACAGCAGTTACTGGAAGCGGAGAATTAAGGAGGCTTTGGCCATTTCCTCCAAGAGGAGCAGCTTAATCGTGATGCTGGATTTCAGTTAAGCTCCTCTTGGTAACCGGCCTTAAAATGGAAATCCGTCGACTTAAGAAGCACGGATCAATACAGCTTGATAATCAAGTTAAGTAGTTAAGTTTCTTTGACCCAATTAATTTTCTATACTCTCGCCATCTCCTGACCTGGCATTTAATTTACTGAAAACAGTCTCTTGTTCAGTAATGCGTTAATAGTGTTTTGTCTTTGTTTATAGTTGTGTTATATCCAGTGATTCATTTGTGGTTATAACATTTAATAAATATCCTGATGATGGGAGAAATGCACACTCCCGAAACGTCGTTTTCTAACCGTCTTTTCACCTGGCTTGCTTCCCGAGCAGAAATTGAGCATTATCGTCACCAGGAAACTTCTGGTCTTATTTTCATATGACGATGTTCAGCATTACGTGAAATGTAAGAATTTAGGAACCGCTCTTGGAGCACTAAATTCTTTCGTGTGAAGTATGGCAGGTGATATACCTCAACTTTGAACGTTATTCCACTGAAATGAAGCCTCAGAAACTCTTATATTTGTACGATATTACCTGAGGTTCAAAAAAGTTTGGGACGATATGTTCTTCCGAGCAAAAGCCACAGCAAACTGCCACTCGTTTTGGACGAATTCTCTTTTCTTGAATCATGCAAAGATTTTCTCACCCCAAGATATGGTACTTCTGATTCTTACAAATTTTACTTATTTAAATGGAAGTGCGACTTGTCACTGATGTTGATTTCGCTCGAAAAACCGTCGTCCTGTCGTCTCAGAAACCAGTCAACAAAATGTCGTGATGGGCTGCATTAATTGGATTTTGTAAGGGTAGTAATGGAGATTATATCGGAGAATTCTCCGCAATGAAGAACATTCTATGTCCAATTCTTGAGCATGAAGAAGAACCGTTCATTGTACTAACAGCCACAATTTTCACTGTTGAGGTAATTTCGTCGAACTTATGAAAAAGTTTGCAAACTGTTGATGCATTCAATGCTTCATTACACCCTAAAATTGCACAAAGTCGCCTGACAGTTGCTGCATAACTTTCTCTGTTCTGATTAAACGTTTTTACAAGTTGCGCAATAGTTGACTGTTGCATGGATAGACACAGACTGAAGGAATGCAAGAAATTCAGACTGAGGCGCTATTGGAATGTTTATGGATATAGAAACAATCTCGGCAACCGACAAACAAAAAAGTCTACGACGCAATTCAAGTCCGGTGCGACATGACAAGCGAGTTCAAAAGTCTTAAATTAAAAGAGTAGTAATATGCAAAGAAGCATATTAGGATATTTTATTACTTTCTCAATTACGTGTATTACGCAGGGAAAGCAGTGTATACTGTGGAAGTTTTAAATTCATAAATATTAAAGGAACTACGGGGTTATTTTTTCAGGACTGGAACCAGATAGGAACTTCTGTTTTGTTTAAATACACGTAGACTCTTTGTGAATGCGTGACAGAAATGGCAGCACTGTACAGTTCATAGAGCATAGAACTAGTGGAAGTGACGAGAGTTAGGACTGTTTTTGATACTTATAATGGCGACGTGTTCTTTGTAAGAACAGCGTGTAATCATTCGTTTTCTCCATTTTCGTGGTGTGACACCTATTGAATTCATCGCCAGTTGAGTGAGACATGTGATGATGGTACCATGGATGTGTCTAATGTGCGTTCCTGGGTGCAACAGCTGCGAACGGACACGGCCTCGCACAGCCGGTCTGACAAATGATGCTCCCGGAGGGGAGGGGATTCGTTCCCTTCAGCTGCCGTGGTGCGGGCGCTGCGGACCCCTAGCACTCGTGGTACCTCTGACATTACTAGAGGAACCTCGGGCCAAACTGCCGAGCCCCTCCCGTCGGGGACTTGTTCGGATTGGGTTGGACTCGAGGGGGCAGTGTGTTCCCGACACCCACGGGAATTGGGTAGAGGGTTGCTTAACAAGTCCCGGGTACTAGCCTGCAGAGATAGTACAAGGTGTGCTAGATCACTAGGCGGCCCCACCGAGGTTTTCGGTAGTCTTCCCTGCGGGGTTGACGCACGTAAGTGGCGTATCCACTTCCATCCCGTCTTGACGTTGTGCTCAGCGGGAGGACGGGGCTTTTTAGACTGCAGGTATTGCCCTATGGAAAGAGCCCCGGAGTATCCATCGCTCCCGGGTAGAAGGAGGCCCGGGTCCTTGGTCCTACAGGTCCGGGACTAATGGGAGTAGAACCTCTGCACTTAACTGACGAATGATCCAGCGAGTGGAGAACGTTTTTTTGGAGGATCGCCGATTGAGAATTTTCAGATCATCATGCAGGATTGTGTGCACAGATCCCACGGAAATGCCAATTTTGGTGGCGATGTCTGCAAATGTCCTGGTTTGTTTTCATACGATGTTCTGCCTTCATTGAGCTGTTGCACCCAGGAACGCACATTAGAAACATCCATGGTACCATCATCACATGCCTCACTCAACTGGCGATGAATTTCAATAGGTGTCACACCACGAAAACGGAGAAAACGAATGATTACACGCTGTTATTGCAGTGAAAACGTCACCATCTTAAGTATCAAAACAGCCCTAGCTTTCGTCGCTGTCACTAGAGTTCTATGTACTGTACAGTCCTGCCATCTCTGTCACGCATTCACAAAGGGTCTACGTGTATTTAGAAAAAAAAACAGATGGTCCTATCTGGTCCCGGTCTTTACACCGAGTGTAAAAAAAAATCTAGTCTCTGAACACCTGATACCATCTAGGTAAGAAAGACCTCGTCCAATCGTATTAATACGTGTGTAGCAATAATTGTTGCAACTATGTTTTATGCCTCACCCAATTCAGGACCTTCTAAAATAACGACCTAACACTGGCATTCAAAATGGCGGCCGAAATCGGCGGGAAATACTTACAAACAGCTCTTGTCCACAAATTAGGACTTTGACATAGTAAATTACAAATGCAGAGTAATAACAGACTATTATGTGCATGAAGACTGCTTTCCAGATAAAAACACTGCCTTAAAAGTGAAATAAATGCAGTTTAATATTAAATAGTGATACGGAAGTTCATTTGATGTCAATAGTTAGAGACTTTCATTTGACCTCATCTGTCTAACGTTATGTTGGAGAAGCCAGCTGAAGTTTATATGTATATTAAAATAGTCATTTATATACTTATAATTAATTATAAAATAAGACAGACAAATAGCAAGAATATAATAGGCCAACAGGAGCTAAAGTAATAAACAAAGATTAAAAATATAATAAAATAATAAAGCTTGTTTTGAGAGCAGTGATAGGCCAATGGACATATTTTAAAAGTAGCGTCAGACGCGCTAGTTAGCGTCATGCTATATTACTCCGCGTCTAGTAGGCATGGAGAGCAGACTGGTGTAGCGTTGCGTGTTGGAGAGCTACCGATAAATATGAAATTTGTTGAAGTATTTGTTTTAAGTGAGTAAATTAACAGTAGAAGTGTGATCGGCATATCTCAAATACTTGCAAGAAAGTTTTGAACATTAAAACTGTATTAAATGCATAAAATTCTCTGTCTTTCTTCAAACCACCTCATACTCTGAAGATGAATTCTCAGAAGTTCTGCTCTGCCCACCTCGGTAGCGTAGATGATAGCGTGTCTGCCTCACGTTCAAGAGGTCCCGAGTTAGAATCTCGGTCAGGGTGAGTTACCTGGACAAGGTTTTCCCGGGATTTTCCTTATACTTCAAGACGAATTTTGGGTAACTCTAAGCTTCATGGTCCCTGGACTCATTGGAGCATCATTTCACCCAAGTAATTGACCATCCGATATGACTTAAAGTTGGAAACATCAGAAGTTCTGCGAGCAAGTCTGGACAATAAAAACAGATGCAGGTGAAATCTTCAAGATTCTTCTCGACGAGAGGATTGCACATATAAACGGCATCAATAGTAACAGATGAGTAAATGTATATAACCTTAAACATTCTTGCAGTCTAGTTTAACACACCATAATGAAACAGCGTTTATAAATTACAGCTACACATTTAAATTACAGAGATAACAGAAACAACTGAAAGCAGCATACCACAAATAAGATATACAGAACTGCTACGGAATATAATTATAAGTTCAGTTGTAATTATTAAACACAGTTTATCATACATACACTACATTATATTCTTATAATGAGTGGTTGACAAAAACTTCTGCTGTGTAGCGACAGGCAAAAGAATTTAGAAGCTATAGGTTAGCATTTACTTTTGCTTTCACTGAAAACTTTTAATTTCTCGAGAGTAACGTTTTATTTAGCACCTTACAAATTTCTTTACTAGTATTTGAGAGAAAATACACACTTTCAGATGAAATATAAAAAATAATAGCCCTAAGCCAGCAGTATAAGTGAAGTACGAGGCATGTTTTTTAAGTCAGTACCGTTTTGAAATTAAAAAATACGTGCATATATATCGCTATAATTTTATTTTTACATGAAAGCCTGTACCTTAATCTACTTTTCTATATAATTTCCGTGAATATTGAGGCACTTGTCATAACGTGGCACCAGTTTTTGAATACCCTCCTCATAAAATTCTGCCGCCTGACGTGTTAACAACTGTATCACAACTGTTTAGACTTCGTTATCGTCTTGAAGACGCTGACCGCCCAGATGTTTCTTCAAATGCAGGAACAATTGGTAGTCGCTGGGCGCCAGATCAGGGCTGTTGGAGGATGATCTAGAGTTTCCCATTGAAAAGATTTGATGAGATCTTTGGTCTGATTAGCCACATGTGGACGGGCATTGTCATGCAGCAAAACGACACCCTTACTCAACTTGCCACATCTTTTGTTCTGGATTGCACGTCGCAGAGTGTTCAATGTCTCACAATAAGGCGCTGCATTGATTGTCTCATTACGAGGCAGAAACTCCACTAGCAATACTCCTTTTCTGTCCCAAAAAACTGTGCACATGATTTTCCGGGCAGAAATTGTTTGCTTAAACTTCACTTTTGTGGGTAATGATGAATGTCGCCATTCCATGGATTGTTGTTTCGATTCTGGTGTGACGTAGGCCACCCATGTTTCGTCACCAGTAGCAATTTGGTCTAAAAAATCTTCACCTTCATTGTGGTACCGCTCACGGAAAGTCAATGCACTGCCTAAACGTTGGGTTTTGTGGATATCCGTCAACATTTTCGGAACCCAACGTGAACACAATTTATGGTACTTCAAGTTCTCGGTCACAATGCGATACAAAAAACTATGAGAATATTGAGGAAAACAGTCGCACAATGATGAAATTGTAAAGCATCTGTTTTCTCTCACCTTTTCATCCACTTTCTGCACCAAATCTTCAATAACGACCGAAGGACGCCCACTCCGTTCTTCATCATGCACATTTGTGCGGCCATCTTTAAATGCTCTCACCAATTTCCTTACCATTCCATCACTCATAATGTTTTGTCCGTAAACTTCACAGATCTCACGATGAATATCGATCGGTTTTACGCCTTTAGCACCAAGAAATCTTATAACAGCCCGTACTTCACAATCGGTGGGACTCACGATTGTCGGAGGCATCTTAAACATTCAGTAACCAATGTATACAATGAAGATTCAGACTGTAATGGCGTCAGTGCGTAGACAAGATATGTAGGTAACCAGCGCGCATGCGTGGAACGCCGACCGTAGTGCTGCGGCGGCGGAATCGCAAAACGGTACTGACTTAAAAACATGCCTCATACATAACTTAAATCAGCACCGAAAAACAAATTCCATGCAGTGTGCAGTTCTGCATGTAACAGATAACAGTATTAATTCCAAACTATAGCAACATTTCAACCTAAGAGAAAAGAATATTATTTAAGAGATCATTGGAGGGAAATATCAGGCCGAAGAGAAACTGAAGAGACAGATTACCAGACTTGAGAAGACCTAATTTAAGATGCACGACCCATGAATAGAAGACGCCAGTTATGGATATCGGAAGGAAGAGCAGAATTCACCAAAAGAAAGAGATTCCCAGAAGAGCCTGAGGAGGTATGTGAACAGAATCACAGTGGACAGATACAAATGACTATGTACGAGGGCTGATCAACAAAGACTGAGACTGATATTTTCACAGATGTTTATTACTGCTATTCAATGTTTACATGATCTTTTTCAAACTAGTCTCCTCCTACTTCAATGCACTGTTTATAGCCTCTCTGCCGGTCCTTGAATACGTGCTACAGACCATTCTTTGTCACTTCCTTGAGAATCGCCTCACTTTTCTTGAGCACTGCTTCAGAGTTCTCAAATCGAATACCACTAAGCTTTGCTTTTAGTGATGGGAATAAAAAAAGTCACAGGTTGCAAGATCGGGGTTTTAAGGTGGATGTGGTACATAGGTAATGTTGCATCGAGCCAGAAACTGCATGACTTGATTTGCGACGTGAGGACATGCATTGCCATGATGAAGTCACCACCCAGTCCGAGAATGCTCTGGTCGTTTCTTTGCAATGTGCTTCCTCAGTGTAGCCAATATTGACGTGTAGTATGCTGCTGTAATAGTAGTGTAAGGGGGAACTGCATGCTGGTAGATCATTCCATTACAGTCACAAAATGTGATCACCATCACTTTCCCTGCAGATGGAACAACTTTTGCCCTTTTTGGTGTTGGAGAACCTGGCGATTTCCACACTGTGCTGGCTTGTTTTCCTTCAGGATCATAATGATGCAACCATGACTTATTACCGGTGATAATTGAAGCTTAGGGTATTCGATTTGAGAACTCTGAAGCAGTGCTCAAGAAAAGTGAGGCGATTCTCAAGGACCTGACAAAGAATGCTCTGCAGCACGTGTTCAAGGACTGGCAGAGACGCTATAAACAGTGCATTGAAGTAGGAGGGTACTACTTTGAAAATGATAATGTAAACATTGAATTGCAGTAATAAACATCTGTGAAAAAAACTCAGTCTCAGTCTTTGTTGATCAGACCTCGTAGAAGACGAAAGATGACAACCCGAATATCTGGAACTGACGAACTGATGCCAGTCCCTTTAGGAGATGCATACCAGTAGGAGGAAGCTTTGGGTACCAGTTGAAGAAGAGGAAATTTAGAATTGCAGGAAACAGTCCGTAGTTTGTTATAGTAGTTACAGCTGTAGTAGAAATGTGGTTTTGAATTCTGTTGTTGGAGTAGAAGTAAAGTAAAAGTATGCTTTTAGATTAGATTTTTAAGGTTGCTGGTATCCAGCAACCTGTTGGCTGAGTTAGTTAAGATAGCAAGTAGATTATATCTGCAGAATTTATAAAGTAGTTTATGTAATTTCATTTGAAATTGAATAAACATAAAAATAAAGTTTGCATAATAAAGCCTGACATAGATTCCTGAAACCGGGCTGTTAAACTTGCAGATTTCTATATTGGTTAATTGATGGAAATTAATCATTTCTTTACACTAGCCTTATATAGGCTAAGGTTTTTGATAGAGTCAACATGAACCACGGATCTCCTGGTTTCCGTCCAGTCGCTCTAACACATTGAGCTACCATGGCCAACGTGCCGTCCTGGCGCTAAATTCTCCATTTGACTCGTATATTTCCCCGGTAAACCACTAGGGGCTCTCGGATTCGAGATACACCGAGATACACTTACTATCGTAAGTACTTGAGTCCCAGGCTTCATGGTTCAAATCCTGGCCATGACATTGAATTTTCATGTTAACTCTATCTATAAAAAACTTAGCCTATATACGGCTAATGTAAAGAAATGATTAATTTGCATCAGTTAACTAAAATAATAAGAGTTAAATGATGAAGCCTGGGACACAAGTACTTGCGATAGTAGTTGTCACAAACGGCGTCTCTCAAATGTGAGAGCCTCTAGTAGTTTACCGGTAAAATATATGAGTCGAATGGAGAATTTAATGTCAGGATGGCACGTTGGCCATGGTAGCTCAATGTGTTAGAGCGACTGGACGGAAACTAGGAGATCCGTGGTTAAAATCCCGGCCATGGCATTGAATTTTTCATGTTGACTCCATCTATGCAGATTTCTTTTTATTATTACCAAACTGCAGCTACAAAGGATAGTTTATAAAACACAAGCAGCATAGTACTTACATGAAATAGAACCGTTGGTATTGCAGTATTCACTAAATTACTTCACTCAAAATTATTAATCATGATTTACCTCACTGTACACAACATTTATACCTACACAAAAACACAATGAATGGTTCACATACAAATTCTGCTACTTAGAGCGATTGGCAAATAAATTTAGAAGCTATAGGTTGGAATTTACAAATTGCTTTCATTGGAAACTTTTAATTTCTCAGCAGTAATGTCTTACTAAGCATCTTACAAAACTTCTTCACTGGTTTTTGCAGAGGAAATACATACTGGCAGATGAAGTATAAAAACTAATACAGTCTAAATGAAATACATAACCTTAAAACAGCACCAAAAATCAAATTACATGCAATATGCAGTTTTGCATGCAACACGAATACTATAATTGGAATACTACCGATAAGTATTTAAATTACAAATAATATAGATAATAAAATACAAGCAGCATACCACTTACATGAGACAGAACTGTTGATATTGCAACATTCACTAAATCACTTCACTCAAAATTATGTCACCACTTACACTAACTACAAAATTATACACACAGAATATATACTCTGAGAACTAACACATGAAATGCTGCAATTGACAGATAGAAATTTTAGACTGCACTTTTACTTTTGTTTCCTTTACTGTAATTAGATTTACACCCGGAAACACAACATTTACGGGACATAGTAATGTTTTAGGTTAAGTAGGTTATGACAGTAACCTTGTTTACTGTAGCACTCTGTTCTTTGTAACAGAAATCGTGCCACAAATTATATTTCCAGGCAGACAGTATAATACTGTTATGTTTGATGTAGCTATAATCTATATAGAATGTAAGCAGAAGAGCATATGCGCCAGAAAACAAATTACTGGAATTATTAACGTTTCCTAAATAACACAAATAAAAGTTAACGAATACTCTTGCTTCGCTAATATTCAGACAAACTTATAACGGAGTTACTAAAACAAATAATAAATCACATACATAGAAAACAATATATCAGATACTGTGTAAACACGTAAGTTATTACCGCCTTTTCCCGGCGCCATTTTTCTTAATCTTGAATGACAGTGTCAGATTCGTATTTTAGAAGGCCCTGCCCACATCCTAATGCTTTATATTAGAACAGCAAGATGCAGTATCCATACACAAACCGTACATGATATCCTAGAAGTAAATAACGAATAGTGGGGTTAAATTGTACAGGTAGATTACAGCAAATTGTTTCCTAACCTAAAAACCAAACCAAGAACAGAGTTAGACAGTTGAAATTGTATCACGTCCTTTTATTCCTACATTTTACTGGAAACTGCAATAATTCATAATGGCAGATATATGTATAAATTATACAAACAAGATAAAACAAAACTTATATTTTCACACTTTTAGCTTAAAAACGCACGATGTCAGTTTTTGTAACACTAGCACTGACTTAACTAAATTCAAAGTCAGAATCACTTATATGTCTCTTTGGCGCAGAGGAAAGCGCGTTGGACTTCTAATCCGAAGGTCGTGGGTTCGATTCCCACAAGAGACATGAGTTTTTATCACTTCTGGAATACCGTTTTCAGACTTGATACAAAAAGGGAAATGATGAAGCTCCGAGACAAAAAATAAGAGAGGGTATTTTGGGTAACTGAGACAGCATTATGAAAGGCTTTTTATAGCTAATAAAACATAGAATTATTATTATTATTATTATTATTATTATTATTATTATTATTATTATTATTATTATTATTATTATTATTATTATTATTATTATTATTATTATTATTATTATTATTATTATTATTATTATTATTATTATTATTATTATTATTATTATTATTATTATTATTATTATTATTATTATTATTATTATTATTATTATTATTATTATTATTATTATTATTATTATTATTATTGTTATTGTTATTGTTATTATTATTATTATTGTTATTGTTATTGTTATTATTATTATTATTATTATTATTATTATTATTATTATTATTATTATTATTATTATTATTATTATTATTATTATTATTATTATTATTATTATTATTATTATTATTATTATTATTATTATTATTATTATTATTATTATTATTATTATTATTATTATTATTATTATTATTATTATTATTATTATTATTATAGCCCGCCTCGGTAGTGTAAATGGTAGCGTGTCTGCCTCACGTTCGAAATGAAATGAAATTTGTTGTGTTTAACGCGCGCTTTTACTACATACGGCACCGCAGGTGGTGACACTGATGATACATGAGATGAAGATGGAGCACCGGTGGAATGAGATGGCGAGGGAAACTGGAGGTCCCGGAGAAAACCCGCCCCAGCTACGTGTTGTCCATCACAAATCTCACTTTTCGGTCGCCTGAGATCGAACCCGGGCCGCCTTGGTGAGAGTCAAGCGGTATAACCACTGAGCCACGGCGCGGCCTCCTCACGTTCGAGAGGTCCCGAGTTCGAATCTCGGTTAGGGTGAATTACCTGGATAAGATTTTTTCCGCGGTTTCCTTTTATCCTCATAGACGAATGTGGCGTAACTCTAAGCTCCAAGGACCCCGGACTCATTTGAGCATCACTTCACCCATTTCATTCATATGACTTAACGTTGGAGGACCTAAAATTACAAAAAAGAAATTATTATTACTGTCCGCCAGTCTTCCAAGCTCTGAAATGGTATTAAGCCTAAGAATACTCCTTCTTGGCGGTACAATCATGGTCAAGCAATTTATTAACTAATCACGCAGATAACATTTTGAATCTTTGTCCCCTTTTTGCTCACATAGTTATTTAACAGCACAAAGGCTGCATAATTTTCAATAATTTGTAATAAATCCTTGAGATATACAACAAAAGAAGTGAACCTGGTGAATGTGACAATTTTCTACTCTGAAGCCAATAAGAAAAGATATTCTGTGAACATAGAGAAGAATACCTGTATAAGTTGTTCATTAAAATAGGAGATCAATGATTTCTAATTTCGTCTGCTTGTTCTCTTAATTAGCACAAGTATAACGGAAAAAATGGAAATTTCCTTAAATTTTGCACTGATATCTCATACGTATCGTAACACTTAACAATTCGATTCTCTTTTTGTTTTGTTCTCTTAAGTTGTCTTATTTAACATGTATATTCCATGGAGTATGAACAATGACATACTGTCTGCCACCACAGGAAGGCAAAGCAGAGGACTATGTAACGAGCATTAGATCTGGCAGCATGGATGACTCATATGCACTACCATACACATTTCGTAGTAAAGAGATTCACTGCAAGAGCAGACAAACAGTTCAATCCCCTCTCCTTCTTGAGGCCCGCTTGTCTTCTTGTGGTGGGCAGACAGTACATAATACCTATCATTGCAGTTACTGAAACGAGCATTAAATTTGCCAGCTTGGATGACTCATATGTACCCTTATACACTCATTTCGTGGTTGAATATATCCACTACCAGAGCACAGAAACAGTTCAAATATCTCTCTCTCTCTCTCTCTCTCTCTCTCTCTCTCTCTCCATGTCCCACTTGCCTTCTTGTGGTGGGCAGACAGTACATAATACTATCACTGCAGTTACTGAGACGAGCATTAAATCTGGCAGCATGGATGGCTCATATGCACTCTCATACACTCATTTCGTGGTGAATATATCCACTACCAGAGCACAGAAACAGTTCAAATCTCTCTCTCTCTCTTCAGGGCCCTCTTGCCTTCTTGTGGTGGGCAGACAGTACATAATACTATCACTGCAGTTACTGAAACGAGCATTGGACCTGGCAGCATGGATGGCTCATATGCACTCTCATACACTCATTTCGTGGTGAATATATCCACTACCAGAGCAGACAAACAGTTCAAATCCCTCTCCTTCTTGAGGCCCGCTTGCCCTCCTCTTCCATAATACCTATCACTGCAGTTACTGAAACGAACATTATATCTGGCAGCATAGGTGACTCATATGTACTCTCATACACTCATTTCGTAGTAAACAGATCCACTACTAGAGCAGATAAACAGTTCAAACCCCTCTCCCTCTTCATGTCCCACTTGCCTTCTTGTAGTGGGCAGACAGTACATAATACCTATCACTGCAGTTACTGAAACGAGCATCAGATCTGTCAGCATGGGTAACTCATATGCACTCTCATACACTCATTTTATGGTAAATATATGCCCTACCAGAGCAGATAAACAGCTCAAACCCCTCTCTCTCTTCATGCCTCGCTTGCCTTCTTGTTGTTGGTAGATGGTACTTCTGCAAGGCATTCTTAGCTATAAGTGAAAGCCATTCTTTTTATAAATCCAATATTTTGCAGAAGTTTGTAAATCCTGGAAGTTAAACTATTCTTTCACACCAGCCGTGTGTAGGCCAAATTTTGGAAAAATGTAGTCAGATTGAAAAATTCAGTGTCATAGCCAGGATTTGAACACGGATCTACCGATCTCTGTCCGGTTGCTCTAACCATTGAGATACCATGGCGGACGTTCCAGTATGACAATTCTCCAACTGACTCGCATTTTCCCCGGTAAACCACTAGGAATCCCTATATATACATGAGACAACTCCTTAATGGCAACTTACAGCACTAAGTACCTTAAATCCCGGGCTTTATAGTCCAACTATTATCCTATACACAGGCCTATTAATGAAATTAAATTGTTCTTTCACAACAGCAATTTGTAGGCCAAATTTTGGACAGGTAGAGTCAGACTGAAAAACTGAAATCTCGATTGTGGCATTGAATTTTTCTCTCTGAATCTCTGTCCAAAAATTATAAATCCTGTTTACTCTTTATGTAATTTATAAAATGAAATTACTTGTTTTTGTTGTTGTATGTCTGTCAGAAAGAATTGAAAGTTTAAATGATAAAATAATTATTGAAATCAGAATGGTCTATATAATTTTTGTGTACGCAAAATTTTTTCCCTGCCTCTTTACCTTCTTATGCAGCAACATTTTTTCCAAATAAAGTGAACTATGTGGGTATTTACAAAAAGTTTCAAATATACATTTCATTGTTTTACTTATATCATAAGCATTGTATTTATTCAAAATATTTGAAGTCATTTTTGAGAAAATCAAAGCATGGAAGCATTTTATATGTAAATTGTGGGTGGGTGAATTTACTTGAAACCTTTGGGGTTGCATTTTTGGAAGATATAAACTTGAGTTTCACGTTTGATATTAATCTGACATTTCTTTTTGAGTTACTCTTAGCGGTATGATAGCTTCAAGAGTTAACAGCGAGAGTTTAACCTGCGACAGAAGTCAATATTTATAAACAAGGCTACAAACTCGATTTTATTGATATATTTTGTATCTGTGATGTCCATCTTGTATGTATTAGTAACTTTGTTTCTTTTAAGTACGTTAATTTAGAAAGAACACAAAACACTCTGTAGTTCCTACTTCTGCCACGCATAAACAAAGCTTAAGCTATTTTTCCAGCTCATAGGACAATTTGGAATTCTGCTATTGTTTAGTATTTACGAGGGTGGTCTGAAAAGTTTCCGACCTTAAAATGAAGATGGCAGCACTCGTAAATAACAGCTAGTTAATTTTGTTGTTCATCTGTTAACAATTACTCACCAAAGTTTCAGCCATTTTGGACGCTTAGTTGTTATCTAACAGTCGTTTGAGAGAGTTGATGTGAGTCTTTTATGAAAATGGACAAAATCGAGTATCGAGCTGTCATTAAATATTTGTTTTTGAAAGTCAATACGCCTACGCAAATCAAAGACGAGTTGGATTCTGTGTATGGGGACTCTGCACCATCATTTACCACAGTCAAATTTTGGGCAGCTGAATTTAAACATGGCCGTAAGAGCCTGGAAGACGATTAACGTACGGGACGTCCAAAATTGCAACTACCGATTAAAACATCGTCAAAGTTCACCATTTGGTGCTAGACGACCGCCGAATTAAAGTAAGAGAGATAGCAGAGGCTATGAACCTTACAAAAGAACGCGTTTCTCACATAGTAAATCAACATTTAGACATGAGAAAGCTGTCCGCGCTTTGAGTGCCGCGTTTGCTCACGTTAGACCAAGCACGTGTTCGAATGAACATTTCCAACGGTCTGTTGGCGCAGTTTAGGCGCAATAAATCCCAGTTTTGGCACCGATTAATTACTGTAGATGAAACTTGGATACACCATTATACACCCGAAACAAAAATATAGTTCAAACAGTGGACTGCAAAGGGGGAACCGGCTACAAAAAGAAACAACTTTTTTTTTGGCTGCGAAAGTGATGGCGACTGTTTTCTGGGATAGTCATGGAGTTATTTTAATCAATTATCTTCAAAAAGAAAAATCATTATAGGAGCATACTACTCATCATTACTTGACAAGCTGAAGGCAGAACTTGCGGAAAAACGGTCACTTTTGCAGAAAAAGGAAATCCTGTTTCACCAAGACAACTCACCGTCTCACACCTCAGCGGTTGCAATGGCGAAAATCCACGAATTACGGTTTGAACTGCTTGACTCACCAGATCTAGCCCCAAGCGACTTATTGTTGTTCCATCATCTGAAAATTGTGCTCCGAGGATAGAGATTTTCGTCAAATGAAGAGGCAATCACCTTCGCGAACAATTATTTTACAGAGAAAACGCCATGTATTATTTGGACAGGTTACAGAGAGGGAGCATCGCTGGGAGAATTGTGTTAAATTAAAAGGGGAAAAATAATAATGCAAATTAAAAAAAAATCTAAAAAAATGACTTGTATGTTTATTAGGTCGGAAACTTTTCAGACCACCCTCGTACTAACGTTTTTACTGTCCTTGACATTGAGGGACAGTTTGATCACACAATAGTAATTGGTCCATAAAATGGACGTTATCCATGTTTTGGTCCAATCTTCAGATTATGCAAACAATAGAGAAAAAACAATTTATTTTTTACACATACGTCGGGAAATCAAAGTTGGTAGTTATGGAGTGTAATTCAGGTACTTAATTTGACGTTTTTTATTAGTGTCCTACGAAAGAAAACTTTGCCGGTTGGCAATCTAAAAGGCCATATTAGATATGCTAAATTTAATGGTGATTTCCATTTTTTTTTTCTATCACGTAAAATTGTCTCACAAAGAGCAAAATAAATTTTGAAAATACTGTTCCTGTTGGAAAAAAATACGTGCATTACGTATAAAATAAATATATAAAAAATAAATTTGCGATCTGAAGGTCATATTAAATAACTATGATGTGCTTAATTGAAAAGAATATAAAAAGTATCGAATTTCATAAAAAATACGTCTTACGCAAACATTATTTTAGAAATCAACGCGTTTGCTTCCTCATAAGTTGCCTATTTTAATCAAAACCGAGAAAATGTTGCAGGACAATGTTGCTCATTGACAGTTAAAAATGCCTTATTTTTGCTAGAGCCTCAATATTTGCAGTAAAATCTAAATATCAACTTTTTGGTGGACTGCAAAACTTCTTCTACCTGCTAGGTACAATGACAGAGAAAGTAGAAGTGTGTATTTTCATGTCTCTTTCAGAAAGTGGTCCCTTCAGTGACCAAAAACGAACTCCTTTGTTAGACTCGTATTGCACCACTGCTTACTTCCGTTTTATGTTTTGCATTGTCTGTGTATTACACACTCCTTGCTCGAAATTGCTTTGTGTTTTGTTTCTCAACAATGGAGGTTGATATCAATTTCTCAGAGGATATTGAAGAACTCGATTAATTATTCCATAACACACATGTTGCAACAGAGGGAATTAATACGTAATTAGCAGTTATCAATTTGTTTTATCACAGTACTGGCGTTCCATGTATAAGTGTAACAGGAAGGAAAGGGAAAGTGGCATCTTAGAGTAAAGGAACGTGCAGATACAGAGCGTAACGGTTCTCTAGACCTCTATTGGGGAATTTCCATAGTCTTCGATGTTATTTTGCTTGTATTTTGAGAAATAAAGATTCTTATGTTTTTATTTGTATCCAAAACTGCATTAAGGCTCTATCGTGCTGAATAGAAAGTAGCTGTCATGAGCAAAGACATTTTCTGAATGGACATGCTATTTGAAAGTTCATTCTCCATTAGATAGGAACTTTCATAGAGCAATAAAGGTGTCATTTTCATTGTTTTTAGATAGTAGATAGAGATTTTTTAAAGGTATAACAAACTTTAACTTGTTAAGTTATATTGGAGGATGAATGAAATGGACGAAACTATATTCAAATGAGCCCAGGGTCCACAGAGCTTAGAGCTATCAGACATTCATCTTTCAGGATAGCGGTAAAACCCGGAAAAATCCTTATACAAATAACGTACCCTGATTAAGATTCGAATTCGGGACCTCTTTTGTACATACAGAGGCCGACATACGTATTCGAACGTAAACATATTTATAACTTATATTATTTTAGAGCTACGCAGAGTAAGCATACGTAAATACAACTGATACAAAATAAACCCGAGTCTTCCATTAAACTCATTAATAGCAACTGAAACTAATTTGCACTACAAGGAGAAATAAAACGGTTACTTTACATCTGGACATAAGTATTCGAACAGAGAACAGCTAGTATTTAGTTATCATCCCCTTTGTTTGAATTACTACTGATCATTGTTTGGGCATTGTCTATGTGTTGTTTAGTGACTGCAGAGTCCATATTTCTCTACTCTGTTTGAAGTTCTTTCAGATGGTCCTTGCTTCTGATGTGATGCTTCCTCACACGCTCTTCGAGTTCCTTCCAGATGTTCTCTATAAGATTTAAATCTGGAGATTGGGGCGGTGTCTTCAAAGTGTGAGGAGTGTTGTACATGATCCAAAGCCTTACACTTTCAGCAGTATGCTTCAGATCATTGTCCTGCTGGAAGTAATAATTCTCCTCTAATCCCAGCTTCTCTGGACTCTTTTTAAGATTTTCAAGAATCCTCTTGTATTAAAATTTGTCCATGATCCCATCTATGAGCACCAGTTCCCCAAAGCCAGATGAAGCTATACAGCCCCATACCATCACACTACTGCCACCATGTTTCACTGTAGCTACCACGTCCTTAGGTTCCCATTCTGTATTTGGCAGACTCCACACTTTAAGACGTCCATCACTCTTGTATAAGCAGAATTTGCTCTCGTCCGACCAGAGAACCTTAACCCCGAATTCTGTTGGTATCACCACATACTGTTTAACAAATTCTATACGCTTTTTCTTATTCACCCAATTAACATATGGCTTCTTCCTAGGAACGCGGAAATTGTACCCAGTACTATTTAAAACCCGTTCAGCTATTCTGGTGTGAACCACAGTGCCAGAATATTGCTCAAGGCATCCTCTAATCTCAGATGCAGTGACTCCCGGATTCTGCTTCACCGTTTTTATTATTTGCCTCCTGTCTCTGGTGGTGAGTTTAGAAGGAGCGCCATTTCCAGGTTTATTTACAACAGTATTTGTCTGTTTGAAGCGTTGAATGGACCAGAACCTGTAGTTTTGTTGCTGATATTGATTTTGGCAAATTTAGAGACAGATTTGTTTGTTTGCACATGTTTATCACGATGTTCCTCTCTGCCACCGTTGTCTCCTTACCTTTACGTCCCATATTACCTGTGAGTTCACAATCAGTTGAATAACTTTGAGCACACTGTCTCGAGCATAGCATAAACACAACTGTGATGAGGTAGGGGCGTGTAGGGTAGGTTAATGTTTGCATGTTTAAAAATTCATGGCTGCCAAATAAATATTACAGTATTTATAGTACGTGCAATGTTACATGTTATATTATTCGAATACTTCTGTCGGCCTCTGTAGGTGGTCTGGAAAGTTTCCGAGCTAATACAGTTAAAAGACATTTTTTTTCAGATTTTTTTTAATTTTATTTTTTATTTTTCAACATAGTCTCCTTGTAACTCTACACACTTCTCCCAGCGATGCTCCCATCTCTGTAACCCGTCCAAATAGTGCTCGGCGTTTTTCTGTGCAAAATAATTGTTCATGAAGGTGATTGCCTCTTCATTTGACGAAAATCTCTGTCCTCCGAACGCAATTTTCAGATGAGGGAACAAAAAGAAGTCGCTTAGGGATAGATCTGGTGAGTGAGGGGGATGGTCAAGCAGTTCAGACCGTAATTCGTGGATTTTCGGCATTGCAACCACTCAGGTGTGAGACGCTGCGTTGTCTTGGTGAAACAGGATTTTCTTTTTCTGCAAATGTGACCGTTTTTCCGCAAGTTCTGCCTTCAGCTTGTCAAGTAATAATGAGTAGTATGCTTCTGTAATGGTTTTTCCTTTTTGAAGATAATCTATTAAAATAACTCCATGACTATCCCAAAAAACAGTCACCGTCACTTTCCCAGTCGAAAAAAACAGTTTTTTTAGCCAGTTCCCCCTTTGCAGTCCACTGTTTGGAGTGTATTTTTGTTTCGGGCGTATAATGGTGTATCCAAGTTTCATCTACAGTAATTAATCGGTGCCAAAACTCGGATTTATTGCGCCTAAACTGCGCCAACAGAGCGTTGGTAATGTTCATTCCAACACGTTTTTTGGTCTAACGTGAACAAACTTGGCACCCAACGCGCGGACAAGTTTCTCGTGTCTAAATGTTGATTTAATACGTGGCAAACACGTTCTTTTGACATGTTCATAGCCTTTGCTATTTCGCTCACTTTAATTCGGCGGTCGTCTAGCACCATTTGGTAAACTTTGAGGAATTTTTCGTTGGTAGTTGAGTTTTGGACGTCCCGAACGTTCATCATCTCCCTAGCTCTTACGGCCACGTTTAAATTTAGCTGCCCTAAATTTTACTGTGGTAAATGGTGGTGCAGAGTCCTCACACACAGAATCCAACTCATTTTTGACTTGCGTAGACGTATTGACTTTCAAAAGCAAATATTTAATGACAGCTCGATACTCGATTTTGTCCATTTCCATAAAAACACTCACATCAACTCACTCAAACGCCTGTTGTATAACAACTGAGCGTCCAAAATGAAACTTTGGCGAGTAACTGTCAACAGATGTACAAGAAAATTCACTAGCTGCAATTTACGAGTGCTGCCATCTTCATGTTGAGCCCGGAAACTTTTCAGACTATCCTCGTATTCTATAAAAAATATTGATATTTAAATTTCGGCAAATGCTCATGTTTTGAGGGCCACAAGTATCCCAAAATTAGAAGAAAGGTGCAAAAGTAGAATAAATAATAAATTTGTAATATACATATATTCAGGATATACGAAGGATGCAACATGGAGGTTTCCAAAAATTATGCCAACCGAAACGACTCTTTACATGGGAAGTTCATAGAAAATTTTGATTTTCTAACGATTTTTATTGAAATATCAAATGTTTGAGATATTTTGATAACAAATGAAATGTTAATCTTGAATTTTCTGGGAGTAGCATCAGTAGTCTTCCTTATTCTGAATGACTTTTACTTAAGTGATAAACTTTTGGATATAGGTGTGGAAAAATTGAATGTCTAAAATGTCAGTTATAATAATAATAGTATATAATAATACATACTCGTGCAATGAGGTACAGCGAAGATGATTGATTATAAACAATATAACACAGTCATTGTTTCTGAGTGCATGAAAGTTTGCACCAGTTATTTGTTATGCAACGAAGTGTGAGCGGTTTTTATGGTTGGTGAATAGGCTTTGTCATGCGTATTGTAGACGTTATACTTGGAGGTATGCTAGCCTAAATATCATTTAAATAAATGCAGTAATAATGTATTGTGTGTTGCATTCCTTCCAATTGTTCTACTATTTTTTTCTACAACCTATTACTCGTTTATCTATTTTATGTTGATACAAAAACGATGCCTTCATTATTTAATGACATTTTTCTTTATGGGTTAGTATAAGAACAATATAGTGGGCCAAAGCGATTATCTGTTGTTTCCAAAGCCAGTCGCTATTGACAAAAGCCCCAATGTATGACATGTATATGTGGTAAACCGTATGGCACAAACAAAATATAACAAAATATATGAGTCAAATGTAGAATTTAATGTCAGGACGGCACGTTGGCCATGGTAGCTCAAAGGTTAAGAGCGACTGGACGGAAACCAGGAGATCCGTGGTTTAAATCCCGGCCATGGCATTGAAGTTTTCATGTTGACTCTATCTATTAAAAATATACCTTAATCTTACCAAAGCACAAAATTTATATAAATGCATTTCTTGTACAGGAAACATTTCCGAGATATTCCTTTTTATTGCTTTATATTTTCCAAGTCTTAAACTTTCCTATAGTGAGAAGTCTTGACCTTTTTCCTCTGCTGCTTGTGTAAATAGAACGGGCATTCAAAGCCAGCATGTTACGAGCAACTTTCCAACATATACTCAACACATACTCGTAAAGTTATACTTTAATAATATAAATTAATCTACTATACTAACATTTTAACATTAAGGATATATAAAATTTCAGTTTAACCCTAGAAACGACTAACCAACATCGATTCTCTCATATTAGGTGTTAGCCAACGATATCTTTGACACGGCCTTGGTCTAAATAGCTATATATTCCAGAAAATAAAATTACAAATAATTTCACTACAGTACGATCCATATAAACGTGAACCATTTCAATAGGCCGTTATTTCCATTTGAAAGCTCTTAGAATGTAGAAATTTGTTTTATCTCAGTGGCTCTGGTAGAACTGACAACACTGACAATTGCTGACAGTTGACAGTCTTAAGTGTGCAGTCATAATAACAAAATGCAGTACTCACTACGAGAGTGTGTTTACATTTTGAAAACACATTGGAAGACAAATTCCTTGGTAACAACACAACGGAAATTTCGAAGAGAATTTAATGTACGTGATGTTCGGACAAAGGCAACAATTTTATCGCTCGTAAGAAAGCTGGAGACAATTGGTATACTCATTAGAGAGAGTGGAAAACATAGACCGCCATTGAATGCAGAGACTGTTACAGATGTTTGCAGAAGGCTATTGAATTCTCCAAACAAATCGTTGCGTCGATTGACCAGGAATCAGGGTATTCATATGGAACATGTCAAGGAGCTGCGACCTTACAGAGTGCATATGGTGCAACAACTGAAACAAGCAGATTATTATAAACGAATCAGTTACTGTCGATGGTACTCAGTCCACACATTCTCTCCATAACGTGGTTTACATCTGTCAGGCTACATAAACACACAAAACACCAGATATTGGGGTGCTGTAAACCCCCAAGTGATCCACGAAACCCCACTGCCTGATGAAAAGTTGGAGTATGGTGCTTGGTGTCAGGTCCCATTTTCTTTGATACGGCTGTAGACACTGAAGTTTATATGGGTATCTTCAAGACATTTGTGGAGCAGCTGGATGATATCGAATTGAGAGAAGGTTATTTCCAGCAAGATGGAGCAACGTGCCATATATCTAATGACACCATGGAACTTTTAACCAGTTTCTTTGATAATCGAGTAATCTCAAAAGGTCTGAGGCCCTCCAGGTCCCCTGCCCTAATCTCACCGGATCTTTTCTTGTGGGGGTATCTAAAAATATAGTGTACAAGAATAGGCAAAAGATAATTGATGTTCTCAATGAATCCATTCGAACCGAAATAAGTAACATTGGCGAGGATACTCTCCGTAACTTCAGAGAATATGGTGAGACGAGTGCAAACATGTATAGATGCTGGTGGAGGACACTTCCAACATTTTCTCTGAGATGTAAATAGTATAATTATATTCTCCCAAATTTGCACGTGTGTCCTACTATAGGCTCAAAAGCCTATTGAAATGGTTCAGGTTTATATGGATCGCACTGTATTTTATTATAGTTTAATCTGAGAAGTAGTAAGCGTTTTTAATGATTAGAGTAAGTGTTGGATAACACTTTGTATGGTAGAATAATTATTTGTACACTCGCGAAAATTAACCAACCTTCCACAAAAGTGAATAGGCAAATGGATGTGAGTGAAACCTTTTGAACTAGTTTAAGATTATATGATCTAATAGGTAACATTGTATTATGAATGAATGAAATTATGCTTAAATAAGTCCGGTATTCAAAGACATAAAGTTTCACCGGAATAATACAAACGAACCTTATAAATTAAGTCACATTAACCGATATTAGAACTCGGAATGTACACACAAACGCTTGTCTAAAATGCTGCAATTCTTGTACTGTAAATGCGTTGTAGAGAAATTAAGAGCAAGAAATACTTATTAATTGGAACAGAACATGGGTTAATATGCAAATGTGACAAGATCTTCGTAATTAAGTGCGTCTAAGCAGAACAAAACGTTTCGGTTTTACGGTGAACACCTTGAAAACTGGACCAATGTCATCGAAACATGACTTAATAAAACTGCGGAGCACGAAAGATCTCTGCTAATTGCATAGTAGATAGTTTAAACAATGCACGGAGTATAATGCATAGGGAAAGTGAGTAGTTTACGCATGGAGTATCACAGGAATCTGAAACACTTTTCGTCATGCACGCTGTAAATCCGCTAGATGTCATACCTACGTTTCATCACCAGTACGACCATGGATGATTCAAAGTTCAGCTTTGTCTCTTTGTTACTTATAATGAACTAACGAATAGTCCCTGGAGTCCACGCCATTACAGATTATTTGAAACTTGTGTAGAAGTATTGTGTTGCCTTACAATCAAGAGGTTCCGAGTTCTAATCTTCGTCAGAGTGATAACTTTCTTTATCGGGACTTTCCCTTATCCTAAAAGATGAATATCTGGTAACTCTAAGCTCTAAGTACCCTGTACTCATTTGAACTTCATTTCATTCATCGTCCGATATGACTTAACCTTGCAGGTTTTCCCTTATCCGGAAAGAAGAATGTCTGGTAACTCTAAGCTCTGTGTATCATGAAGTCATTTGAACATCATTTCATTCGGTGTCCGATATGACTTATTGTTGGTGGTTTTCCCTTATCCTGAAATATGAATGTCTGGTGGCTCTAAGCTCTATGTACCCTGTACTCATTTAAACTTCATTTCATTCATCGTCCGATGACTTAACGTTGGAGGTTTTACCTCATCCGACAGAGGAATGTCTGGTGACTCTAAGCTCTATGTGGTCTGTACTTATTTTAACACTATTTCATTTATCGTTCGATATGACTTAATGATGGAGGGTTTCTCTTATCCTGAAAGATGAATGTCAGGTAACTCTAAGCTCTATGTACTCTGTACTTATTTCAACATTATTTCATTCATTGTCCAATATGACAATGTTGGAGGTTTTCCCTTATCCTGAAAGTTGAATGTCTGGTAACTCTAAGCTGTATGTACTCTGTACTTATTTGAACATCATTTCATTCATTGTCCAATATGACAATGTCGGAGGTTTTCCCTTATCCTGAAAGGCGAATGTCTGTAACTCTAAGCTCTATGTACCCTGCACTCATTTGAACATCATTTCATTCATCGTCCGATATGACTTAACGTTGCAGCTTTTACGTTATCCTGAAATATGAATGTCTGGTAACTCTAAACTCTAGGTACCCTGCACTCATTTGAACATCATTTCATTCATCGTCCGATATGACTTAACGTCGGAGGTTTTCCCTTATCCTGAAAGGTGAATGTCTGGTAACTCTAAGCTCTGTGTACCCTGTACTTATTTGAACATCATTTCATTCATCGTCCGATATGACTTAACGTTGCAGGTTTTACGTTATCCTGAAATATGAATGTCTGGTAACTCTAAACTCTAGGTACCCTGCACTCATTTGAACATCATTTCATTCATCCTCCGATATGACTTAACGTCGGAGGTTTTCCCTTATCCTGAAAGGCGAATGTCTGTAACTCTAAGCTCTGCGTAACCTGTAATTATTTGAACATCATTTCATTCATCGTCCGATTTGACTTAACGTTGCAGGTTTTACCTTATCCTAAAAGATATTATTGTCTGGTGGCTCTAAGCTCTAAGTACCCTGTACTCATTTGAACTTCATTTCATTCATCGTCCAATATGACTTAGCGTTCGAGGTTTTCCCTTATCCTGAAATATGAATGTCTGGTAACTCTAAGCTCTATGTACCCTGTACTCATTTTAATATCACTTCACATACTTATTCATCATTTCGTTATATAGTTTATCAGTTATACAAGGTCATCAGGAATTTATACGACTTAGACGGTATTCTAAGAAATTTCGACATAGACATTTCATTTGTTAAAAAAATATTTTAAGAAAAAATCGCAGGTTTCCTTTCTCTACGAAAATCAAAAATAAAAAGAAATTAGAGAAAAGCAAGTGTAATGGTTTTATTTTCTATGACTAGAGCTCAACTAGAAACAAAACACTCGCGGAACTTACCTCTTAAAATCAACCACAAAACACTTTCTAATGAATGAAGGTTGTTTCGAAGAAACACTTATTTAAAACACTAACAACACTAATACACTTATGTCAGGACTGCACATTCAAATACAAGTGATGTAACAGAGGTACAGTTTAAGACTGAGCGCTAAGATCAAATACTTTCTCAAACTCTGGAAGTTTCTTTTCTGGCCCCCCTCTTCTCAGCTGTCACTCTTCACGTGTTTCCATAACAACCTTTCACTCTCATCCAATACAACAATGGACTAAGTACACATTATGTACATCGCCTCCCTTCTTCAATGCGGTTGGGTAAGTGAAAGGTCATGTTTTGGTCATTCCGAAACTGTAACAGCCAGCAGAAAGCCTTCATGGTAGCGTATGATAACGTTCATAAGCGATCACACGTACTGACCTTGAACTTGATTATTTCCCTGGTCGACTGGCAAATGTTATGGCTTCTCATTTACTAAAAAGTTCTTTTCGTCATTGCCACGAAAGCAAATAGAAATAGATTACTCTCCTCCTCTAAAAGACAACCTAAGCCAAAACTCACAGCATAAAAGTTGAGGAAACCTACGAACAAACGAACCTAAAAGTACACTATTTTTAGACAGACCTCAATATTTATAGATATGTTATGGATTATATATAAACATGTGGTAGGGTAAATGTGCCATATTTCGGATACCATTTTTATTTTTATTCATATTAGCTTACAGTCCCTTAGTCAAAAATGTCTTATAAAGTAAGTTCACATAAGACATAGTGAACACCATTAAAGAGTATTTGGATAAGGTTACAAAAATGTTGCCTAATTTCGGATACTTTTGTGGAGTGCGATAAGCCAGTTGAAAGTGTCTTTTCATAAAATCCCTGAGACATTTTTTTCCAGCCATACCACTACTGGAATCATATGGATACTTTACATTGTTGATCAAAGCTAGCTGGAATGCCATTTGCCCAATATCTTTCTAAGTCGAAAATAGCGATCATCCATAACCATAGAGTATTCAGTCATTTCGGTTTCCAGCTTCTCACCAAGTGCGCACTATTTTCCGATTTTTGTAGTCAACAAACTGTCAGTATCTTTGTTTTTGTGGTTTACATAATTCTCTAGTGTAGAGCGAGGTACGCCATACCATTTGAAAGCTTTTAAAAATCCCATTTTCTTCTCCTTGATGGTCTTTACTGCTTCTCTCATTGCTTCTTCTGACCACCTCCTTCTGCGTCCTGGTGCCTTCTGATAAACAAAAAGACTTTTAGATCGGTAAAATATTGTTCATTCGTCCGAAATTACGATGCCCTGCGGTATCCGAAATTAAGAATTACGCCATATTGCATAAATAACAGCTTGGGTTAAACAAGTTATAAGTAATTTCAAATGTTAATGCATATAAGAAAACTATCATATACTAACACATTACAGGCAGTAATTACGTGATTTAGGACCTTACCTTAAGCTCAAGAAATCGCAAAACAACTTACGAATGCTACTTCACCGCAACTAACTGCATAATGGCTAGAGGTTCATCTGGTACTTCCTCCTACTTGTTCACATGATTTCCGAGGGAGTGCATTAGCTCATGGAGCAGAAAATCTACCAGCCGAAATTAGGCACCTATCCGAAATATGGTGCCCTTACCATATTGTTTTGCATTTCTTATGGTCATGATATTCGTTTGTTTTGCGTAGCATCAATGTTGACAACGTGAAAACCGCTATATCTAGGTAAGGGAGACAGTGGAAATAATAAAACAATGAAAATAACGTAACAAACATTCAATTAATTAATGGATTATAGCTTTCTCCAAATAATTAAATAATCTATCAATAAATAGTTTTTATATTAATTAACGTGTCAATTTCTTCTTTGGTTAGAAGTTTGACTATTTTTATTACTAGCAACCTTCAGAATTGTGTTAAAAATGCTATAAGATTGTAGTGATGTCACGGTTCTTGTTTACATTAAGACACATGTTTATCATTGAGAGTTTGAAGATGCTCATATTTTAGCTTTTTCTTCAAAGAACGCTAACAACACTTTTTCAGTAGAATTATTTTGTATGTTCTTTAGTGGTTCACGAACACGTAGGCAATATATTGATATTTTGGGTAACAATTCTCTCTGCTGCTTCTAAATTTTCAACAGATTCAGTATAGTCCACATTCACATTCAAATGACCCACATTTTATACAACTATTAAACCGTTTTAATTTGACCTTTTTTTCGCAGCTGCATTATCTAAAAGAGTCCTGCACCATGGCGTAGTGGGCTAAGACATCATCATATCCTGTAAGATCCAGGACCGGTGCCCGCACAGCATCGTGCGGACCTCACGATAGTTAAGCGGCCCTGGTCAAGAAAGCCAACTGGGGGATGCCGAGAAGCTGACCACATCTCCTCCGCGTATAGATTGGATGATCGCCCACCTCTATCTTGCGTATGTGGACATGAGGCCGGCAGTCGGGTTGGCAGGTCCCGGCCCCATATGGGCTGTCGCACCCTGGGTTACTTTGGTTATTATCTTAAAGAACTGATGGGTGCTTCATATTATTCAAGATAAGGCTTATCTTATTGTTAAGGCTTATCCTATTGTAAGTTACAAGGGAATACAGTAGAATTTAAGTGATGCTCAGATTTTTAAAACTGGTTGTCTAGCTGACATCTTTGAAATTCCGTTCTCTTTGTATGTCTAAGAGATAAAAAATGAAGGTACAAGGGAATATGGGAATACTGTAGCCTTTAAGTGATAGTCAAATGTTTTAAAACTGTCTAGGCGACGTCTTTGAAATTCCGTTTTCTTTGTATGTCCAAGAGATAAAAAATCAAGGTGCAAGAGAATATGGGAATACAGCAGACTTTAAATGATTTGTCAAATGTTTTAAAACTGGTTGTCTAGGTGACGTCTTTGAAATTCCGTTCTCTTTGTATGACCAAGAGATAAAGAAATGAAGGTACAAGGGAGTATAGGAATACAGTAGACTTTAAGTGATAGTCAAATGTTTTAAAACTGGTTGTCTAGGTGACGTCTTTGAAATTCCGTTCTCTTTGTATGACCAAGAGATAAAGAAATGAAGGTACAAGGTTATATAGGAATACAGTATACTTTAAGTGATAGTCAAATGTTTTAAAACTTGTTTTCTGGGTTAAGTCTTTGAAATATCATTCTCTTTGTAGGTTCAATAGATAAAACCGTATTAGAAAGCTTATATTGGACATAATTATAATAAAACACACATTTTATATAAATTGTTTTTTGTAACAAAACCTTAATTTTTGCGTAGTTATATTTTGTCTACCTCTTATCATTTACGAGCTAGGAAAAAATCATTCGGAATGAGAACTTTGGAAAACATTTACAGAAAATGCAATATATAAATTTAATTTGTTCTTAAATTTGTCAGAGCTATTTTTTAGAAAATCAAAACTTTTGAAAAATTATCCATTTATAAATGTTATTTTGGGTTGGGAGTTTTCTTAGAAATTATCGTGTCTAATTTTATAAAATGGAGAATTCAAATTCGAAATTTGATGTTTAACCAAGATTTTTTTTTTTATATTTTAAGTTCACGCACATACACAAGAACCACAACATTTTTTTTGTTAAATTTCTCCTTAAAACAGCTTTGGTCTAGAAAATGTTCCCAGCTCTGACGTCATATCCGCTGATGCTGCATTAACATTACAACATTACGATACAGCACTAATTCGAATAAGCGGTAATTTGCAATATCTTGTTATGCTTTGACGATTGCAGAATTGTGAAAGGTTTGCTCTCAAACAATCCAAGTATCTGTACTTACTCCTGCAATCAATTTCGCAATGAGAGAATAAGAGTTGTGGTTTGGACATTTTCGCAAACATTTCATTACTTTTACCGTTAGATTGGGTTGACATTTTCCCAGAACCTCGGATAAGTCGTCACGGAACGAAAGTTACTCTTGGGAAATATGTTTATACATTGTAAAAACTTTTACTCATCCAGTGACCGGATACAGACATAATTTTAGATACGTTTTGCAATTTGAGTCGACTGGTTATTATTTACAGATATCCTGTGCTGTTTGGACACACTAGGCTGCGAAACCAAAAGCCACATTTGAGGATAGCGCTTGTGACTCGGTTTGGCGGGTGTCACGGATTAGTTTTTCCAAAATCTGCTCCCTAGGGAACGTTAGTGTATTGTTATGTTGGAGCTTGGTTAAAGCTATGTCATTCTACGCAGAACATTTCAATGAAATAAAACAGTGTTGTACTCCTTAGATGAAGAAGATACAAGCAACATCGCCATAGCACAAGTATGTTTCGCTAATATTGGCATCCAAGATAAGATAGAGTACATCCATAACCGCTTCTACAAAATACCTGCTATTATAACACAGTTGAAAACTCGAAATAATACCTTGGAGCATCCACTTTCTTTGATATATGAAATTTCAGTAACGTTGTCTTCAGAGACTCACAGTATTGCTAAAACTGTCTTTGAGAAACTCAGTAAGGCAATAATGAAAAATCCTGGTTACGAAAGACTCTGTAAAATTTCTAAAAAACTTTCTGATACAGAACCATACATCGAAAGGAAATTCATTCAAAAGGAACTGTAGTGCTTTTCACATTTTCCAGTAATGGCATGTTACCTTGAGAGACCCTTTTCACAGTACGAGGGCTGTTCAATAAAGAATGATCACATTTTTTTTGACAACGTACCTTTACTCATCCTCATAATTTTGATGGTCCTCCTCAAAACAGTTTCTCCTGAAAGCGATGCACTTGTCCCAGCGTTTCTGCCGATCTTCAAAGACATGCTGGAAACCATTTTTTGAGAGATCCTTCAAAATCACCTCCGCAGCCTTCACTATTGCTTCTGATGATGTATAATGCCTCCCACGAAGGCGTTTCTTCAAGTTAGGGAATAGAAAAAATTCACATGGGGCTAAATCCGGACTACAGGGCGGTGAGGGATGTACTTCACGTTGTTTTTGCAAGATATTCAGCAACAACATTGACAATATGCGACCGCGTTATCGTGGTACAGTATCCAGCCCGCTTCACGCAAATGTGGTCTTTTACGCCTGATATGGACTTGCAATGTTTTCAAGACATCCCTGTAGTATTGTCCAGTTACTGATGTGTTTGCAGGTACAACTTGCTGATAAACCATTCCATGAATATCAAAGAATGAGATGACCAAAACTTTCCCAGCAGAAGCAACCACTTTTCCTTTTTTGGGGGTTGGTGATGAAGGGGATTTCCACACTGAGCTTTGCTGTTTGCTCTCAGGATCAAAATGATGTAGTCAAGTTTCATAAGAAAACTCCGGTTCATCCTCTAACATCAACTTTAACTGCATCCAGACCTGCATGCGAATGTCGTTTTGTTCGGGAACCAACAGTCTTAGAACCCATCGCGCACAAACACGTCTCATGTGTAATGTTTCTGTCACTAACGTGTGGGTGGCACCCAATGAAATGTTGAGTATTTCAGAAAGTGATCTTAAGGTAATTCGTCGATGCTCTCTGACAATGGCAGCAGCAGTGTTGATGTTTTGTTCCGTAAGAGCAGTAACTGGAGCACCGGGCCCACCTTCATTTGAAATTGATTGTCTCCCCTCTTTAAACATTTTAAACCACCGTCAAGCTGTAGTGTATAACAGACTCTCCATAGGCCTCCTGTAACATTGTATATGCCTCAACTGAAGACTTGTGAAACGAAAGCAGAATTTCAAAGCCGCATATTGTTCCTCGCATGTTACCTCCATTGCAGCGGTAGGCGATACTGATCATGTCTGAACTTGCCTGGTTCTCACAGGCGGGATCCAGGAGTACTAACAATGAAACTACTACGGCGTTTTTGTGTCATATTAAGCTAACAGAATATAATAAGTTTGAATTTTAGTGCGAAAAATTATGACCGTAAAAAAATTATGCTCATTCTTTATTGAGCAGCCCTCGTACAAAGAATGTTTCACTGAAAAACGCAGGAGCTTCATACAAGAAAATCTCAAGATAACTCTGTCGTGTACTGTAACAAGCGTTAGGTAAAAATTCTATAAAAATACGTTTATGATTAAATTTTTATTTTTTCCCCTTATTTTTGGTGCTTATTTGTTTCATTCTTCGTCCTTATTTACTTGCTTATTTCACCATTTGATTGTGCTTACAAATCCAGGCTCTAGTAATTATCCTTTCATATATACGGGACACTTTAATATTTATTTATTGATTCACAGTAGCGTCAAAAGCAAACAGTAAGAGAAATTGTTCAGAACTGTGTCATAGAGACCACAGTTTCCCATCTATACTCCGGTCAATCTGATGAAGTTAATTTTTTTTTTGGTGTCACTTTGTCACCACGTAAATAGATTGAATGTTGAATGGCGCAAGTCAGATCAGCACCTCTCGGTTAAAACAAATACAAGTAGGTGTATTTTATTTCTCTACACCATTAAGACATACAAGGTATCTGCGTTTTCGGTGATGTTTATTCCATTTGCTTCTCAAGCTTCAGGTGTACTTCGTGGTCCTTAGGTTGTGGGTTTCAAAACCTGGCGAAGAGCACTGCGGGCGTAGAAATAAAATGAAACCAGTGGCCTACTGTCGCAGATTTATGACAGAAACCTGATAAAGAGGCCTTTGAGCAAAATTAAGAGTCTTTCATGTCCAGTATAAAAAGGTTGAATCATTTTTAGATATCGTAGTGTGTTGCCACGAGCCGGGTGGTCAAGCCTGTAGCTGTTAGGAAACACTGCATGGCTCTGCCGGTAACGTCGTCCATACGTCTCCTCATCGTTCTTCCAGAGGATATACACGGTGTTCATTTTATTCGTCATTTTCCGCCCTCCGATTGGTCAAGAATGACGTCGTAGTTGACTGGTGCGTCTATCTTGTAATCATAGTACCCTCTACGGAGAAGAAGCGATAACTTTTGCGGAACAGTAAGCAAATTACAGCGCTCTGAGTGTGGCTGCGCTAATAACTAATGCAACCAGCTTCCCCTGGATATGAACACAGACCACCGCGTCTTCATGGTTGAATGCTACTTTCATACCGGCATTAAAATTGCTGCGACATATAATTTAAACCGCTGCATAGAGGATTTATGCAACTATATTCAGCATTCAGACAAGTCCCTCGGAGCGTAATGTTATCAAAAGTGTCCAGGTAACGTCAAATTGACATACTTTTGTTTGTAACATAAACGTCTTACGTTTTATCAGTATATGATAGCAAATTTTTGTCATTCTCACGCTTAATTAAAATATCAATTAATGTTGGTATCCTTATGTCTTTTAAAACCAATTGGTGCATCAAACATTTCCAAGATACAGGATCAGTTAATTGCAAAAAGAGACACTGGACGCTATAAAGTGACTGGTCCCAATCTAGAAGCAATAAATAATGTTATGACAGAAAGGCCTCAAGCATACCTTCTCCAATACAGACAGTGTTTAAGGGGAAGAGAGAAAGGTAATATAAGAAAATAGACACATAAGACTATGTACTAGAGATATTTTCTTGTTTAGACTTGGATAAAAGCTTTGTACATATTGTAACACTAATTTATTTTTCATTCCTAGAACATGTTCTGCTAATTTTTTGGTTTGTAATGAAGTTACATTGTGAGGAAACTGTGGGTGATAGAAAAGAATTGAGATCAAATTGAAATATTTCTATTTTATGTGACAAGTTTAAAATATCCATATATGTCTACTATAACAGAGAAACAGATGTTCATTGTCAAATAAATGTTCATTGACTTATCATTTCGTATATTCTTCATGGTATACTTTTATGGCTGCATAATTGGCTTTGCAGTACATTACATTGCAGTATATGTTTTTTTTTAAACAGTCATCGTATCTACGCACCAAGCTAAATTACGTACCTTTATATCACGCGGGTAGATCCACTTATCAAATAGTACTCGTATATTTACCTGCCGGTAGAGGAAGGCCTCAAAGCTGCTATCAGTACATCAAGTACGATCGCAAGCCGCTAGGGGAACCGTATATAAACTCGCTTCGTTAGCGATGCTATTGATGACATCAAATTTTGCGCGGTAAAATAGCAGATAAAAATGAACACAGCAGATCCGAGGTTGCTAGGTGTCGCCTCGCAGTAATCCAAGGCGGCTCTGAGAGGTTCCGGTTGTCGGTTGTCTGGTTCCGTGACATTCTCCAACTGTCCTGGTGAAAGTGCTACGTGAAGGAACCACTCAACCAAGGTAGGCTTCCTCACGATACGACCATCGCACAAGTACGACGTAAATAAAAATAAATATCTTGGGTTACATTTATACACGGTTTTGTATCCATTCTTTAACAAATTAGGATTATAAAGTTTCGAGAGAAACAAAGTTTTCGAAGATTTTTCAAGGTAAAGAATAGTTTGAGGCACGGGGATTTTAAAGTTGCTCCTTTGGCATCCAAATCGGTATTTATCTACTTAACGTTTTACAGTTGTGTAGTTCACTAACAGGCTTTATGCAATCGCGAACTTTTCTCTAAAAAGTACATTTTATTAATGTATATATATTGGATTTAGGAAACATCAAAACTGTATTTGTATTGAAATCTGGATGTCCAGCTTTGGATAGAATGCAATACTTATCGTGTTTACCGTAGGTAGCCAAAAACAAGTTATGGTACTAGTGCAGGGCCGGGAAGGTGTGAATTTACCATGGTTACATGCGGTAAAGCACAATTTTGATATTTCTTACTAACTTTGGATACATTACGAGTTTCACTCTAAGGAGGCATTTCGATGCGATTCATGCGAAAGTATACACCTTCAAAGCAACACACCATTGTACAGTTCAGGAAAACATGATTTGGATTTGTAAACACATTTCCCAAGGTGCACGTTTTTGCAAGCAGATTACTGGCCACGTTTGGTACTACAGTTGTATTTTTAGACGTGGCGTATGACGTAATGTTGCGCAGTAGTTTATGGTCGATCCCACTTGTCTATTTGTAAGAAAAAGTGGTGTCAGGTTAGTCATCTGTCATCTAACCCGCTACCTTTATCAGCAGTCTGCTGGTGAAAGCAGAGATCTTACTCCCACCGCTGATTTGCATGATGTTATAGTCGCGCTGCTCAAACCGTTACCATGGATTTATCTTTGGTGATAAATACCTCTCAGATAACGCACTGATTTTCCAATTCCATTCCAATTCTAATTCGTTTATTAAAGAATAGTGACCTGGTGCCGGTACAATAGGGCCCAGCTTACAGGCTAAAATTTACATTTTTATTTACATTTTGTTATGCTTGTAACATTTATAGCCTTTACGGGTTTGGCAAACCCCATTCGGTTGCCTTTTTTGGACCGCCGAGAACAGTTTTGCTTAGTCCTATTATTGTTTGTTAGATTGATTATTGTTTTTGGATGCTTTTTTTAATATATATATACATGTTTACATGAGCGTATATCTCACGTTTGTACATTCACACACACACACACACACACACACACGATGTCACTATGTACACTATTTACACATTGTCCTTAATTGTGCACCTGCAGTTCGACTGTGCGACAATTGGAATGGTGGCGATAATCTTCCGTGTCGTGAGCGGGGGCCTCTGCCGTAGAGTTGTGCGGCCATGGGCCGGGGGATACTGGGCGCGCAGGTTTGGCGAGCCGCCATAGTCTACAGGATCTTTATTCTGGCGTGTTTGCGATGCTGCGGCTCGCCTCTGCCAATATAGTATATATAGCAGGGTTTGTATGTCTTTTAATGCGCGCCCAGGTGGAGGAGGACCGTTTGAGGATGGCCTCGGGTATGGTAGGGGATTGGGATTTCATTACGGAGGGGATTTGGTACGTAGGCCACCATGCTGGGCCCATTGTTCCCATGCCCCCAAGTGGGGCATCCCCAGGAGGAAGGATGAGGCGAAAGAGACAGAGAGCGGCAGACCCAAGGAGCCAGACAGTACAGAGGGCAGGGTCTCTACAGTTTATTTAGATAGGCACTTCTCCCGACAGGCAGGGCAAGGACACGCTCCCCTACTGCGGGAGGGCAAGGAGCCCAGTAGCCGAGCCCCAAAGATCCCTGGCTGGTGGTCCCGTAATGGTCCCAGCAGAGGAGCGGAGACCGGCAACCGACCTACCGGAGCAGGAAGTAGTTTTTCTCAGAGTATATCATCCCACCATGCACCGCCGAGATTCCCGCCGACACCTGTACCCTGAAAGAGACCATCAGATGAGAGAAGATGTGAAATGATAATGGAGATGAAATGGAGAGACAGGAAATTCGGGGGATGTAACTACCATTCGCCTAGCGACCCGGGAAACCCCCCGAAAAAGCCCATGGATCAGGTAGGTTGGTCACGTGAATTGAACCCGCGGCCCCGGAATGCGGGCCACAGACGAAACCACCTAAGCCATCCTGCTCGGTAAGAAAGGTTTTACTGTACCATATTAAACACTTAACCTAATGGAAATTAATTGTTCTTTCACACTGGCCATGTGTGGGCTTAACTATGGAATGATAGAGTCAGACTGAAAAATTCAATTCCATAGCCGGGATTTGAACCACGGATCTTCTGGTTGCCGTCCAGCCGCTCTAACCATTGATTTACTATGGCCAAGGTGCCAACATGGCATTAAATTCTCCAACTGACTCGTGTCTGACTCACTCACTCTGACTCTATCTTTCCATACTTAAGCCTGAAAGAACACTTAATTTCCATTAATTGACCTAATAGTGGTTAACTATAAAGTCCGGGCCTTAAAGTACTTACAGTACAGTAAGTCGCTATTAAGGTAGTTGTCTAGTGTGTTTATAACTCCTAGTGGTTTACCGCGAAAAACACGAGTCAGTTGGAGAATTTAATGTCATGTCGGCACGTTGGCCATAGTAGATCAATGGTTAGAGCGGCTGGACGGCAACCAGAAGATCCGTGGTTCAAATTCCGACTACGGCATTGAATTTTTCAGTCTTACTCTGTCTTTCCATACTTAACCTAATCATTAAAATGGCTTACTACGTTTTTAATTAAACTATAATAAAATACTAAAATTCTCAGTAATTTTATTTTCTGGAATATATGGCTATTTAGACCAAGGTCGTGTCACAAACATCGTTGGCTATTACCTAACATAAGAGAATCGATGTTGGCTAGTCGTTTCTAGGGAAACGATATAAATGTAGGCTTAGTGATTGTCTTTTATTTATACAGTGGTTAAAGTGAAATTTTATCTATCCTGAATATTAAAGTGTTACTTTAAATTTATATTGTTAAAATACAAGTAAATGTTGAATAACGTAATATAGAACTTATTTCTTTTAGTAAATTTTAGAGTATGTAGTACATGTGCAGTCGTGGCCGAGTGGTTAAGGCGTCTGACTAGAAATCAGATTCCCTCTGGGAGCGTAGGTTCGAGTCCTACCGACTGCGGAGTTTTTTATCGAAGCTCTGACGTACGGTTTTTAACCAACAATTATCTCAATTAGCAACTTCAGGATTTCCTGCCACGTATATCCTGCGCTTTTGTACCTCAGGGTCAGGCACTTTCAAATTTGGCAGCTAAGGAATTCATTACGATCTTACGCTTCTTTCCTGTAATTCATGGACACCGCTTGAGGAGTGAAGATTAAGTGATAAGAGATGTTTTTGTTTAATGTTTGGATGGTGTTGAAAATTAACTTAATTGCACGTTCACAAGGGAAGTTATTTGTAAACGGCTAAACGTAAATTTTACCAAACGCCATATGACATGTTTTTAAAGCCAGAGTTTATGATGGAAATTTGGACAAGTTTAGTTCAAACTACAATGTATGGAATACATTTAATTCGTAAAAGTGTAAAATTAATCAAAGTTCAATAAAATGTATTAGAAATAAACAGTGATGAATAAGTACTGTGCTATTAGGCATTTAAATGCTTTTGTGCTGGTGTTAGAAATGGTTCTTGATATCAAATACAAGGGCTGTTCAATAAAAAATGATCACAATTTTTTTTGACAACGTATCTTTACTCATCCTCATAATTTTGATGGTGCTTCTCAAAATAGTCTCCCCTGAATGCGATGCACTTGTCCCGGCGTTTCTGCCAGGCTTCAAAGACATGCTGGAAACCATTTTTTGAGAGATCCTTCAAAATCGCCTCCGCAGCTTTAACCACTGCTTCTGATGATGGTTAATGCCTCCCACGAAGGCGTTTCTTCACCTTAGGGAATAGAAAAAAGTCATATGGGGCTAAATGCGGACTATAGGTAGGGCGTGGGATGCACTTCACGTTGAGTTTTGCAAGATATTTAGCAACATTGGCAATATGCGGCCGCGCATTATTGTGGTGCAGCATCCAGCCTGCTTCACGGAAATGTGGTAGTTTCCACCTGATATGGACTTGCAATGTTTTCAGGACATCCCTGTAGTATTGTCCAGTTACTGATGTGTGTGCAGGTACAACATGCTGATAAACCATTCCATGAATATCAAAGAATGAGATGACCATAACTTTCCCAGCAGAAGCAACCACTTTTGCTTTTTGGGGGGTTGGTGATGGAGGAGATTTCCACACTGAGCTTTGCTGTTTGCTCTCAGGATCAAAATGATGTAATCAGTAGTGATTACGTTTGAAAGAAACTCCGGATCTTCCTCTAACATCAACTTTAGCTTCATGTTATCTCCATTGCAGCGGTAGGCGATACTAAACATGTCTGAACTTGCCTGGTTCTCACAGGTGTGAACCAGGAGTACCAACAATGAAACTACTACGGCGTGTTTGTTTCACATTAAGCTAACAGAATATAATAAAATTGAATTTTAGTGCGAAAAATTATGACCATAGAAAATTATGATCATTCTTTATTGAACAGCACTCGTATGTTTGGTTGGTACCAAATGTTGAGCAGTTGGCAATGAAGCCATTTGCTCTCATGCACTCCAGTATTTTGATGTTATGTTGGGCAGTGGAGTAGGTGGTTTCTATCCATATCTTCTTTAAGTGTACAGAAAGGAAATCTTACTATACCAATCCTGAATAAATGTTAATTGAGACAGTCATGGCCTGTTACGAATCTAAAATTCGCTACAGAGCATTTTCTTAGTAGTGTATTGATTCTAGTCGTGCCGTTACATAAATTTTCCCATAGTTTTCCGTCTGTTTACCTTCTTTAATTTTTTTATTATATGTTGATATAAGTATTCTTTTGATAGAGTGATGGTTTGGTAGCTCAAATGAATTTGATCTAATTTTACTGCTTGTTTTTCGCTAGAAAGTTAGCTGTTTTGTTAACAGGTTTTACGGAATTCTGCGATATTTAGGTTTTTTAGGTGACATATAAGATATTATGGATATTACATATGCTTTGGAGTCAGATAATAATACAACTTTTTCAAATTTATTTATATGATATAGAAGATTTTGTAAGCTCAGAAGAATTGCTAAAATTTCGCCATCAAATTTTGTAGAATTTATATGATATATCTAATATCAGTTGAGTTGCTCTTGGAAACTGGCCTTAAATGGAAATCCGTCGACTTAAGAAGCACAGTTCAATATAGCTTGATAATCTAGTTAAGTAGTTACGTTTCTTTGACCCAATTAATTTTCTATACTCACGCCATCTCCTGACCTGGCATTTAATTTACTGAAAGCAGTCTTTTGTTCAGTAATGCGAATTTTGATAGTGTTTTGTCTTTGTTTATATTTGTGTTATATCCAGTGATTCATTTGTGGTTATAACCTTTAATAAATATCCTGATGATAAGATAGATGCACACTCCCTAAACGTCGATTTCTAATCGTCTTTTCACCTAGCTTGCTTCCCGAGAAGAAATTAAGCATATTCGTCGCCAGGAAACCCCCAGGTCTTATTTTACCGGCTATGGCATTGAATTTTTCAGTTTGTCTCTTTTGGATTATGTTAATTTTGAGGTTAACTATTTTCTGCTTACATTGTTGGTGGAGTTGGATATTAAAGATTTGCTTGTTATATTAAAAACATTTTTACGACTTTTAGTATCTCAACGTCTTGAATATTTCTAGGGATTACTTTTAGATTTAATATTTATAATCCCATTTACGTTTTATAAATTAAACCAACAAATTTGTATCGTACATAGGTACCTCATATACGCGTATTTGAATCTGCTTCAGAACATATTGTTTATTTATCTCGGTATTTATTATTACGTTTCACTATTTTCTAAACTTTCTGTACACCAGTCTTCTATTTTTCAATAACACAGCACAGCTCTGAGGTCGTTGAAGGCTGAAACGGCCTTCGACTATTGCCATGCCGGGACATTGTCCCAAATCCTTCAATAAATTATTTCTCTTTCTGTTATCTTACAACTGAAACAATGGTAATTTGATTTTAAATTTCAGAAGTATTGAGAGAAATGGTTCATTTTATTCACAGGACAGTCTTATTAAATCCAGAGAGAGATTACAAGTCTTATTAGTACAGTTCGGATTTGTAAGCACAATAAAATGGTGAAATAAGCAAGCAAATGAGCACCAAAGTAAGCCAATAAAATAAAAATTTAATCATAAACGTATTTTTTGGTAGAATTTTTACCTTACTCAAGCTTGTTACAGTACACGAGAGAATTATCTTGGGATTTTCTTGAGGGATGCTCCTCTGCTTTTTAATGAAGAATTTATATACGTATAAAGGATCTCTCAACGTCGCATGACGTTACTGGAACATATTTTAACTTTGTGGGTTCGTAGAATTAAAAGGCCGAGTTGCAGAAATTAAAAATTTCCTTTATTTTCGTAGCAATACACTGTCCAATTCTCAGGTAAGAACATTAAATCACATATACGCAATCTTAAAGAGGTTGATCACAATAACAAACAGTGACAGCAGAGTACATCTTTATCTCTCGTTACAACAACACTTCCAGCTGTCTGGTTTCACAACAACTGACTCATCACTAGCCATGGCTTCTTTTTATACACCTAATCGATCATTCTAGATTGTTCTCGACTTTACTCTAAAATGTCACCAGATAAAACACGAATGTTCTAGAATGTAACTATATAGGTATCGGCAAGTCTTTCACCTCTGTGATAAACTATCCATCTCTTTTTATCGGCGATATCTGTTTACACTATGCGCTATCGTTAACTGCTTAGCAAGGCTCATTATTACCATGAAACTTTATCCGCCGATTGTTTCCTTATTTGTGCCGAAATTTATATGCCTGTTGCCGTGACAATATGAAAAGCACCACAATTCTTTATGAATGAATTTCTCTTCGATATATTTTTCTGTACCAGAAAGTTTTGAAGAAAATTTACAGAGTGTTTCGTAATCAGGGTTTTTCGTTAATACCTACTGAGTTTCTCAAAGGAAGTTTTAGCAATACTGTAAATCTCTGAAGACAACGTTACTGATATTTCATATCAAAGAAAGTGAATGCTCCAATGTATTATTTCGAGTTTCCAACTGTGTTATAATAGCAGGTATTATGGAGAAGCGGTTATGGATGTACTCTATCTTATCTTGGATACCAACATTAGCAAAACATTCTTGTGTTGTGGCGATGTTGCTTGTATCTTCTACATCTAAGAAGTACAACACTGTTTTATTTCATTGAAATGTTCTTCGTAGAATGACACAGCCTTTAACCAAGAACCCGATCGAGTTAAAACTGGCTGAGGAGGTAAAGACAAATTTGGAAGGACTTCATGAAGTTTTTGAACTCTAATCGACGACAATAAAGCGTCCCAGGTTCGATCCCACCCATGGGGTGCGGATTTTAAGTCCCGGGAGTAGGGCCGGTGCCCAGTCAGCATCGTGAGGAAAGTGAGGAGCTTATTGTCGCCAGGTCATTGTTGATTGGAGGCAGCGCGGGTAACAAGATCAAAGAGACGGCAGTGTAGTGTGGAGACAAAAGCTTGCCGAAATGGTGGGCGGGAGCAGACGGATTTCAAAAGAGTTCGCCTTTGTTCTAGCCGGTCTCGATTGTTTGAGAAATTTCGGGAGTGTTAGAAAACGAAGCTTCCCTTCTCCCATACGTGGAGGACGAAATTAGACGCCGGGCAACAAAATTTTACGATAAAATTCCTACTCATAGAAGCGCCCTGGTTCGGTCTCTAGGAGACTACGACGCTACGAGACGCCGCTTCAGGCGTTACCGGATACCCCGTATGGCATGCGGGCATCCGAGGTAACAAAGGAGTTAATCCTTATAGCAGCATAAGCTAAATTACAAAACTCCAAAAGAGCTGTTTGGCTACAAAATTTACCCCACTTTAGAATAATAAAACACCAAGGTGTAAACAAGAAAGCGGTTTGGCATCCTGTACAAAATTAAAGAGGAGCAAAAAGCTACCTCAACAAAATTTTCCCCAACAAAAAATATCACATCATCCTACAAATGTCACAATTAACAACCTGCGGTCAGACCCAAAACCTGGGTGGATACGCAGCAAAAACCTTCTGGCTGTTAACAGCCTGTCAGTACACGACTTAAAAAAAAACGACGACTAAAGACAGTCAGTCGGTAATTGAACGCGTGCGGGTAAGCGGCTGTGTTTTGTTGAGCTTGTATGTTGTATTGTGTATGTGTACGAAGCGTATTTCTACGGAAATAAAGTACACATTTTTGTGTTTGTAATTTGGACTTTTGATTTCACGAACCCACAAAGTCACATTATGCTAAGTAAGCGGTCCTGGTCACGGCTGGGGGATGCCAAGATGCTGACTACATCTCCTCCCCGTATTGGTTGGATGATGGTCCACCTCTACCTTGCGTAAATGGGCGTGAGGCCGGCAGTCCGATTGGTAGGCCTTGGCCCTGTTAGGGCTGTCGCGCCAAGCGACAGTACAAACATTTTCTTTACGCTATAGACAAGAAAATCCACATTTTTATATCGGCTCCTGACTCGTTCGGTGACACGATGCAAACTGTCTGAATATAAAGTGATGGCTAGGAGTGAAAACTTACTTTTAAATTATTATGATTTGGATAAAATAAGTTATTTTAATTAGAAAGCATAAGCGAGCAAAGAACGTATTTCAGCAAAAAAAAAAAAAAAAAAAAAAAAAAAAAAAAAAAAAAAGCATTTAAAAGGATTTATAGGCATTTTGCTTTGAAATCCGGGGTCTACTTATTAGACAAATTCGTAAACCTCTCGTGGGATTTGTACCAATGAAGTCCATAGAGTCATCTAGCACAAAAGGTTCACTGCAGCGTAATGTGCATCCGACGTGCGTGGGTCTTTGATTCAAGGACGCGGAACATTGCTGAAACAGCTGTTACACAAGTCTGTGCGTGCGAGTGTGTGTGTGTGTGTGTGTGTGTGTGTGTGTGTGTGTGTGTGGTGGGTGGGTGGGTGTGTGTGTGTGTGTGTGTGTGTGTGTGTGTGTGTGTGTGTGTGTGTGTGTGTGTGTGTGTGTGTGTGTGTGTGTGTGTGTGTGTGTGTGTGTGTGTCGACATTAGAAAGTAATTGAGAATTATGTCCTTCTGCAAGGGGAAATGTGGCTGCAAGATTTTGTAACGGGTTTCATTTTTTGTTGTAAATAAACGATGAACTATACAGGTCTTAAATGCCATTAGCTGTTGTTCATAAAGTATTAAATTCAGACACCCTGAACATATAAACTAGCATTTATTGTATAATAGTTATAATTATGAACAAATTGTTGCAACTGCAGCCAACCCAAACTCAATAATAGACACAAAAAATAATAAAAGAATGATAATTTTTAATTCCAAACTTTAGATTACTATTTGTACATTAAGCTATGTTGTTGCCTATATTCATTTGCAATTTAGCAATTTAAAGCATTTTGAGGTAAAACATAACTGATAAGCATCTAATATGTTTCGACGTCACACTAATATAAAATTAAAACTACACTGGAAAGGATTATATAAAATATAAGTGTACAAAGTATGCTGTGCATTTTTAAAATTTGATTTCGTGTCTTTGAAACACATAAAACAGTGCCTTAAGGTAATGATAAAATACGAAACACAATTCTGTATTAACATTTCACAGCATATGGCATTTGCGAAAGGTCACCACAGTTGAAATGCCTTCTTCATGTAAGGTTGAAATAAAGGGTAAGCAAAATGGACACTTAACATTTGTATATAATTTCTATTTTGAAGTCATGTAATTTTCGTTATCATTTTAGAGTTAAAATGTCCGCTGATATACGAAACGTTTAATCGATTGCGCATAGCCAGAGAAGAGGAAAACAAAATACACATATATGTCGTTTACAAATCATATTTCACAGTATTCTTTACTTTTTGCGTAGTAATTGTCAAGAATTAGAGATATTGGACAACAATAATACTTTAAATATAACATATCTAAGAGAGAAACAATTTGAAACATATCTTACTAGCCTGCTGTAGGAGCATTTAAGTATGTCGGGGGTATAGCTCAGTGGTAGAGCATTCGACTGCAGATCGAGAGGTCCCCGGTTCAAACCCGGGTGCCCCCTTAACTTTTTATTTTTCTTATATTTATTCATTTTCGTAAATTAAACACAGATATGTAGTATAAGCGTCGGACTGCACTTTGCTGTTATGATATTTTAAAAATTTGTCAATAAAATTTCGGTGTTTCACTTTATATTTTATCGCACACACGACACAATAACTTAAAAACAATTGAGGTTTTAGATATAAAAATCAGATACTGTTCCTGAAGTTATGAATATTAATGCTCTTTTTCCATCCATCCTTGTACCTCTCCCTCTCTTTCTCTTGCATTTCCCCTTCTCCCCGTGCGTCTCATACTAAGTGGCGCACAGTGATGGATACCCGAATGTATGCAGAGGGAATTAAAATTAGAATGCCTGGTTTAAGGGGGACGTCCTAAATCACACATTTTCTAGGCATATAAACAGCCGAGGGGGTATAGCTCAGTGGCAGAGCATTCGACTGCAGATCGAGAGGTCTTCGGTTCAAATCCGAGTGCCCCCTATTTGTTTTGTGTAACTACAGAAAAGATGAGCAGATTTTCTGCCTATCCCATTGAAATCATGTTCTAGTAAATGTCAAGAAGCTTGTTGTTCTGAACATAGAAAAGCCGTTCGTTCCAACTGCATGCTGCCTTCACTTGACCCTCTTTTCTCAGTCTTGAACAAAACGTTTCTTACAAAATCTTAGTATCCTAACTATATCTAATTCAAATAAACTTACGATCGTATAGGTTATTTGATGACTCTATAATTCATGTTATTTGTATAATAGCGAGGGAAAAAAATAGATTAACGACTTTTTATCTAAAAAGGTTGAATATTTTAAATTTAAACTAATGGCAAGGAATATTCCAATATTGTTTAATTAAAAATAATCACATGTGTACTGATTGTTTTGTGGTTATAATTTACTTATTCTTGGTGTTTCTAATTACTTACCTTTCAGTTGTTATCGATTGCTGATTAGAAGCAATGAAGTATTTATTTGTTTTACCTTCCACAAGGTCAATTATTTTCCCGATGTTGAATAACGGCAATGTTGTTTTAAGAGGAGATTTGAAAAATCTGTATAGAGGAGAGGATGATATTATGGAATAGTCGGGATATATGGAATACCAAGATTTCGGCTCTGTTTGATGTACAAAAGATAAAAATAAGAATTACGACTTCCTAACTGATCAGTTTAGTAGTGGAAAGTCTAAGCAAATAATTATATCGGAAGTGGTTCACTGCTTGAAAGATTTATTTTATATAAGTTAGCGTTTTTACGAGATCTGCAGTTTTTGTTTAATTATTTTTTTCTTACAGGTTATCAGTTACACATAAGGCATCTTAAATGAAGTCCCAGAAAACTCAAGGTATGCATCGCATTTATTTTACAAATATTTTAAATATGTTATCTTTAATCAAATTGGTTGGAAATATTTTTGGAAATTAAGAGGTTTGATAAATGTTCCATGTAAAGGGTAGACGGAGATTGGAGGGGGGATTGTGTTAATAATCTCGCGATGCATGTTAGAATGCTGAACCAAAATACCAAGTTTGGCGTTTAACTAAATTTTTGAGTTATTTTTAGAGGAGTTCAAAACGTGCATTTCAACAGCAATTTAACTGTCAAATTTGTGGGTGATAAGATAAACGCAAATGTGTATGTGTAGTGTTTAACGCCCGCTTTTACTACATACGGCACCGCAGGCGATGACATTGATGATACATGAGATGAAGATGGAGCAACGGTGGAATGAGATGGCGGGGGAAACCGGAGATCCCGGAGAAAACCCGCCCCAGCGCCATGTTGTCCACCACGAATCTCACTTTGCGGTCGCATGGGATCGAACCTGGGCCGCCTTGGTGAGAGAAGGTAAACGCAGGTGAATCGGATCAAAAATTTGAAAATCTTTCACAAAAGCTCTATTTGTCACGTAAATATGGAGGCTTTTACCTTATACAGAAGCCTGGAGACATTCCAGATTATGTTAAATGCCAGGTTTTTCAATGAATTGTCTGTATACTTCCGTTTTCATTTTTATTCCGAGCGGAAACTAATTCCAATCGCGTGCTATTGGAGGGTGAATAGAATTGGCATAGAGGACGAAACGGAATGGAAAGAAAAACGGTGGAACATTCAATTTCAGTACACATTGTAATCATGAGAACAAAATAGCATATTTCTCCAGTTGTATATTCATATCTTTATGTATCTCACACACATTTTATGAATTGCTTCTTTCCCACAGCGCATACAAAAAAGCGTGGTACCATTTTCCACTTTTTCTAATCCTTGTTTCACATAAGCTTGCCCCGTATCTCTTAACGGTCACGTGACCTTATTACCTCTCATTGGCTGCTATTGTGGTATAGACTGTTGTGCGGAAAAAATTAGTTCATAACTGTTTTAATGAAATATATTACGCAACAGAGTTGATTTATCTGGAATGCATGTTAATTCTTAAACGAAGTAAAGAGGAGGTTCCTTTGCTCTCAAGCACATGGCAAGATATCACGTGATTTAGCGCTAGTGATGACATATTTGTTTATATGACTTATCACTGACCTTGTTTAAACTGGATTAGTCATATATCGCCATTCGACGGTGTGCTATGCCGATTGCGAGAGCTAAATTATTTTATTGATCGTTTATTGCGCATGTACTTATTATATGTATAATGGCAGAGTCTACCGCCAGTTTTTTGCTGAAGCATCACTAGGGAAAACCTTTACAAAGCGGCGATAAAAGAATTGTGTTGCATGTGTTTAATGCACTCACAGAGAAGAATCCGTCTTTGTCAGTGAGAGAAGTCGAACATCTGTGCTCTGAACTTACAGGTGTGTTAGATGCGTAGGAACATCGCGACATGAAATTGAGACAACAGGGAAACTTACCACTCCAGGGGCGATATTACTATTTAAGGACAATCAGACTGTACCGAGATACAAGCCGCAAAATATATTTCCTTGACGAGACTTGGGTGAATGAAGGACACACAGGTATGGCGTGACACGATTTTTAAGGCTGAAAGACAAGCACGTTTGCAAGGTATGTGTGCTGATTTAAAAAGTCCCAGTGGAAAAGGCCGAATACCTTTCATTATAAACTTGTTCCAGTTTCATTGCTCATTCATTCAGTTTCAACTTGCTCAGTTTCATTATAAACTTCATTATTTTTGCATACCTTCATATTCTTATTTGAATTTATCTCGTATCTTCCTGGCAATTATTATGACGTTTACTGCAGGTTTCAATGTGACGGGAAGGCACCGCCTATGGCCTATGATGCGAAAGCATTAGCCAATTAGGATGAGGGGGAAGTTAGTTGCACGCGGAGTAATACATGTCAGCGGGGCAAGGTTATATGAAACATAGATTAGCTCATTCGAGCATCATTTCACCCATCTCATTCATCTTCCGATATGACAACGTTTGAGAATATAAATAAAAAACAATTGAATCCCCCGCCTATCATAATCCGCTTCGCCCGCTATTGTTGCAGTATTTATTTTTTCTTGCTGGCAGCACTGATTAAGTAGTTATCATAACAACAAGGATTATGGATGTAAGAAAGTCTGTATTTATTACAAAAATAAAAATATTTGCCACTTAGGCTTCACTTATCTTAACAAATTGGTGTTGATACTTCTTTTAAAATGGAAATCATAAGATTTTAAAAGAATAAGATAAAAGAACATTGAAAAATTTAAATATCAGAATACTGTTAATGATATTTATACCCTAAAAGTAATTTTAAAAAAATTACTTACCATCCTTTAGTTAATAAACATTTTCAAAAATATTTAAAGAGGTTGGTATAACTTTAGTTCCACAAAATAAATATAGTATTAAAAATTTACTAATTTTTTTTAAGAAATATAAAATTCCTAATAATAAAAGATCTGTTATTTATCAATTTAATTGTTTGGATTGTGATCAGGTTTATATTGGAAAGACGAAACGTAATTTGGAAACTAGAACGAAAGAACATTTTTGAAACATTAAGTATAAATAAACAGATAAATCGGCCGTAGCAGATCATTTTTGGTCATTTAACCATGAAATAAATCCTGAAGTGAAATTATTAAAACAATTAAACGGTACGATATATTTAATAGTATGAGAAAAAATATTTATTTTAAAAAATAAACATCGCGTAATGACTTTTGAAATACCAACAGTTGATTCTATATTTAGGTTCGTTTCGTTTTCAGATGTTGGTAATACTAAAACAGACCTAACAAAGCCACGGTAACCATTATCCTTGAAAACGGAGTTTATCTGTGGACTCAGGACGCAAACAATTTGTTTGTGAAATCGATTTTCATTTGAAAAGAAGTATCAACACCGATTTGTTAAGATAAGTGAAGCCTAAGTGGCAAATATTTTTATTTGTGTAATATTTATTGCTTCACTGTAGCTAGCTTCATTTTCTACGTAATCTGTATTTTCTTATTGTACACATTTCTGGAGCAATTTCAATGTACATTTGTTATAAATCTGTCTTAATTTAAAAAATAACGAAATGCCAGAAATAGAGCAATGACATACGTCCTTTCCGTAAAAAAAAGAAGCTCGATTTCTCACTTAGACTGACAAAACACAACCGTATTACACAGTCAACTGTCTCAGGTAGTTAACTTCGTTCCAACGCAATACACTACCGTCACTTAGGGACTAGATTTTCAAAAACTAATACGAATCACCTGCTCTTACAAGAAGTAAAAATGATGAAAATTTAAATTTTCTTTATGTGTAGTTTTTATTGTGTTGTCAAACCTGTACATTCATAAAACGTAAGCAGTGTTTTACAATGTTTACAGCTACAACTAGCAAATAGATTGTAAACGTACTTTATTAGGTTAACTGCCATTGGGTGATGCATTGCTACTGTATTAGTGTCTCTAGAAGTGAAACACATTTGTTGACCTAATCAATTGGTGGTATTTAAAAATTCATTATACGCCATCCGTAATAGTATATTGGATACTAAGAACTGTGATACTTATCAGGTCGAGAATGTCTATGGGAATACGATCCATAATGATCCATAAGGTGAAGATAGTACAGCGGTGGAATGAGACGCCAGGAAAAACCAGAGGATCCGGAGGAAATCCGCCTCAGCGCTGTGTTGTCCGACACAAATCTCAGTTTGCATTCGTAGGGATCGAAATCGGACCGCATTGGTGAGATCGAGAGTTCTAACTACTCAGTGACGGCGCGGCACTTCTTCCCGGGGGTGCCTCACTTGGGGCAGACCAACACCAACTCCAATTACTCAGACCACAATACGAGAATCGATTGTAGGAAAAATGGCGGCGCTCGTGCCCCAACATGTTCTGTTATGGTTATATCCACCGAGCGAAGCATATATTTGATTACTTTGATTGCGTGTTTGCAGAATTAATGTAATTCACATTTAAGTGTCAGTGACTAACGAGTTAGTTTATAGTGAGCTATAAAAATTATGTAAATATATAGTAGTGTGAAATATTGTAGAAATGGGTCGTTCTTGTTATGTTCCCAGCTGCAGATCTAATAATAGCAGTGCACCTCATACGACAATATTTAAATTTCCTAAAGAAAAATCTTTATGGGATAAGTGGATCAGGAACATACATCGTATAGATTTTCAAGTAAATGCCAAAACTGTAATTTGTATTCATAATTTTGAACATAGCTTTGTGATTAAGGAAGACATTTTTCCAGCAATTGATGGTGAACCAATTCGTGTCCCTCGAAAAATACCTACCCCACGATTTTTAAGAATCAGCCATCCTATCACAGTAAAGCTCAACCAGAAAAGACGAAATCCTGAAGAACGCACCCAAGGCATTTTGCAGAGAGTGAAGAGAATTTTACGAGGGCTGTTCAATAAAGAATGATCATAATCCTTTTTACAGTTGTAATTTTTTGCACTATAATTCAATCTTACTATATTCTGTTAGCTTAATGTGAAAGAAACACGCCGTAGTAGTTTCATTATTGGTACTCCTGGTTCCCGCCTGTGAGAACCAGGCAAGTTCAGATATGTTCAGTGTTGTCTACCACTGCAATGGAGGTAACCTGCAGTTAAAGTTGATGTTAGAGGAATATCCGGAGTTTCTTTCAAACGTAATCACTGCTGATGAAACTTTGCTACATTATTTTGATCCTGAGAGCAAACAGCAAAGCTCTGTGTGTAAATCTTCTTCATCACCAATCCCCAAAAAAGCAAAAGTGGTTGCTTCTGCTTGGGAAGTTATGGTCATCTCTTTCTTTGATATTCATGGAATGGTTTATCAGCATGTTGTGTCTGCACACACATCAGTAACTGGACAATACTACAGGGATGTCCTGAAAACATTGCAAGTCCATATCCTCTAATCTCAGATGCATTGTCTCTTGCATTCTGGACCGCAAAGTGAGATTTGTAGTGGACAACACGGCGCTGGGGCGGGGTTTCTCCGGGATCTCCGGTTTCCCCTGCCATCTCATTCCACCGGTGCTCCATCTTCATATCATGTATCATCAGTGTCACCGCCTGCGGTGCCGTATGTAGTAAAAGCGGGCGTTAAACACTACACATTTCATTTCTTGCATTCCGCTTCACCACTTTTATTATTTGCCTCCTGTCTCTGGTGGTGAGTTTAGAAGGAGCGCCATTTCTAGGTTTATTTACAACAGTATTTGTCTGTTTGAAGCATTTAATTATGCAGAGCACTGTAGTTTACTTCTGTTAATGATTTTGGCAATTTCAGAGAGAGATTTGTTTTGTTTGTAGATATTTATCACGATATTCCTCTCTGCCACCGTTGTCCCCTTACCTTTACGTCCCATATTACCTGGGAGTTCACAATCGGCGGAATAACTTTGAGCACACTGTCTCGAGGCATAGCATAAACACAACTGCTATGTGGTAGGGGCGTGTAGGGTACGTCCGACCACCTTTCTCTCTGTTCGATTGGGTACGTTCGAATACTTATGTCCTCCAATAAGAGGGACAATAGAATAAATACAGTAAGGAATGTGTAACAGATACATGCAAAATGATATTGACCTAAAAAGGCTTTTGACACTGTAGATCATACTTTATTACTAAATAAACTTGAGTATGCTGGTGTAAGAGGACTTCCTCTCAACTGGTTTCAGAATTATCTCAGTAATAGGAAACAATTTGTAAATATGAACAACATTTCCAGTTCTCTATCAGTAATTCATCATGGTGTTCCACAAGGTTCTGTATTAGGTCCTATATTATTCCTAATTTTTATAAATGACATAGGATGTTTAAGACTAAAGGGTAAATTGACTATGTTTGCTGATGATATATGTTTGTTATATATAGATAACTCTGAGCACCAGCTGATATATAACATACAGCAAGACCTGAATGAATTGAATAGCTGGTTTAAGGGCAATAAGTTAACCTTAAATGTCTGTAAAACAAAATATATGTTATTTCATAAAAGATCATACGTACCAGTAGTAAATAACAAGATACATGTTGATAACGCAGTGGTTGAAAGAGTAACAAAAATCACATATCTAGGTTTGATTCTAGACAGTACGCTCACATGGAAGGACCATATCATGCATGTAAAAAATAAGATTCTTCCTGTGTTAGCTGTAATTCACAGGCTGAAATTCAAAGGATTCAGTGTAAATCATTTACGAAGTATCTACCATGCTTTAATTCAATCTCATTTGGATTACTTAAACATCTTATGGGGTAACTCTGTTAAATATTTAATTCATGACCTCGAAGTACTTCAAAATCGTGCCTTGAAAATAATCTATAATCTACCCTTTAGAACAAACACAAAAACACTCTACCATGTAACTAACATTTTACCATTACAAGTAAACATAGAGTGGTCCTTGATAATATATCTCCACAAAATAAAAAATAATCTTCTAAAGTCCAATCTAACATTTGAAAGCTCCTCACATATATATATAATACAAGAAATAAAGGAAACTTAACAAAACCAACAGTGAACACTTCTACTTATGGCCTGAACAGCTTAACCTCACACGTTATCAACTTATATAATGCGCTGCCACTGGAACTGAAAGGCTGCAGGAACATAAAAGGGTTTAAAAGGAAAGTTGCTGAAAATTTACTGAAGGCATATATTGATAGCTGATAAAGTGTTACACATTTATAGCTGGTTTGAAAGCTGAACTGTTTAAAAATTAATATGGATTAATGTTCCATAGAATATGTAGCTTCTATTTTTCTGTTAAGTTCTTTGTTACTATTATTTCTTGAGTTATAGTGAATGTCTGTATCTTTGTATGTTTCATATATGTTATTCTTGTACGGTAATTCATTCCTACTATGAAAATGTAATATAAGTATTGTTAAGGGCTGTTTGCCATCATTTTATATATTTTTGTACTGTTCCCTAGCATGAGCTATGGCTCTGGGAACCTTTTCAGATAACAATAAATAAATAAATAAATAAATAAATAAATAAATAAATAAATAAATAAATAAATAAATAAATAAATAAATAAATAAATAAATAAATAAATAAATAAATAAATAAATAAATAAATAAATAAATAAATAAATATATAAATAAATAAATTTTAAATGTTTCCGAGACACTAAAGGTTAATGTTTACATGTTTAACAATTCAACGCTGCAAAATAAATATTACAGTATTTATAATACGTGCAATGTTACATGTTATATTATTCGAATAGTTCTGTCGGGCTCTGTATATATAGTCGCGAACCAATTATGCCAAAGCACACAAAAGGGCACATAGTGCAACGCGGAGATAAAAGGGTTGCCGAAACAGATAAAGTGAAATGATTGAAAGGTTCGTGCCTCGTCTGGTAATTTCTGAAACAGTGAATAGAGAACATTCCACAAACGTCTAGAAATATGAGTAGAGGGATATAAAAGAGGTCGGAGTCGTAATGAGGAGTCGAACTCGAATTTGAGAATCGTCCGCGTACAGCTGTGTTTTGAAAGTGAACTCTTTTGTTTGTGGGTGTGGCAGACGAACTTGAAGGCTGCATTTGTGTATGCTACGTAATTCTGCTGCTGTAAGGGTTGACCAAAGTGCGTTTCTACGGAAATAAAGAGCATTTTGGAACTTCTGCAATTGGACTTTTAATTCTACGAACCCATATAGTTACAATATATTCTTCTCCTTCAATGAAGTTTCTTTCCATCTCCATGGTTACACCATTTTTGACGATCGCTTCGGATTGCATTAATAGAATCTATTTCGCTTCCTCGACTGCGTGTCTCTTTTGTTTTATCACTTATTGCATTAATATTTTATTAAATAACTTTTCTAACATTTCTCAACTTCAACCGAAATTTTAAAACTGACAAATAATTGTTGCTATTTAAATAACTGTTTCATATTTTATTATAAAACATTTATTATATCATAATAATGCATTGCTTCAACTTTTAACTATTATCATTTTTTGATACAATTAAAAATAAATAAAAGTTTCCACGTAAAGGGTAATTTGGAGTGGAGAGACTTCCTTTTAATATTTTCTTTGCTTTCTTGTACTCCAATATTTCATCGTGTAATTCTGCTGTTTACAGTGAGGCTTTATCTAAACTGTCTTCCGTAGTACATGAAATATCACTGTTGAATTTTTACGTCAAATATAGTACTTCTACTTACTAAACAAAAAATAAATAACAAAATATTTTTATTATGCAATTCTGTATGATTGTATGTTTTGAATATATAATAAAATTTCTAGTTCATCAACATAATATTTAATTTTAATTTTATCAGACCGCATTCCTTGTTAAAGCTGTGACCATTTCTATAAATAAGTGATCTTGTATTTAAATTATGTGGGTGACGTTTTATTTTCTTAAAGCAGTGACAACGGTAGGACGATGCATGGCCTCAATGTCGGCCTCGCTACTTGCTGACGATTCTGACGACGACTGAACTTCAACCTTTGGTGCCATCTCTTGAGGGAAGAATATACTGGACCGCTCTCCTGTTACATAAACAAGTATCATATATCCATTGAAACAATACCACAGGCTACAATCTCAGTATGCAGACAGTAAAATAAAGCCAAAGACGGCCATTTAGCAATGTACCTTTCCCCCAAAAATTTAGTGATGGACTCGATTATACAGAGTGTTAAATACACGGCAACTCAGCCCAATGTAAAGATCACCTTATATTACCGTCAATATTTAATTCATTTATAAACTATAATACATTTAGTTATTGGAGTAATTGAAGTAATTCACATTAGCGAAGCGACTCTAAAAACTATATCAAATCACATTGGTGAAGCGACTCTAAAAATTGAACTAGCCGGCATTGGTGAAGCGACAGTAAAATTGAACTAGATCACATTGGTGACGCGACAGTCAAAAATTGAATTATTCATATTATTAAGCTACAGTAAAAATTAAACTGGATCCCATTAGCGAAGCGACTCTAAAAACTATATTAAATCACATTGGTGAAGCGACTCTAAAAATTGAACTAGCCGGCATTGGTGTAGCGACAGTAAAATTGAACTAGATCACATTGGTGACGCGACAGTCAAAAATTGAATTATTCATATTATTAAGCTACAATAAAAATTAAACTGGATCCCATTAGTGAAGCTACTCTAAAATTGAACTGAATCGCATTAGTTAGGCGAGAGTAAAAGTGAACTGGTCCCCATTAAAAACTCTAAAAATTGAATTAGACCACGTTAGTGAAGCGACTCTAAAAATTGAACTATACCACATTGGCGAAGCGACAGTAAAAATTAAACTATTCGTATCATTGAGCTACAGTAAATATTAGGATCAGATTACTGAAGCTGCACTAAAATTGAACTGAATCACATTAGTTAGGCTACATTAAAACTGAACTGGTTCACATTAACAATTGTACTATATCACATTCGTGAAGTAACTCTAAAAATTGAACTAGACTACATTAGTGAAGCGACTATAAAAATTTAATCGAACCACTTTGGTGAAGCGCCGATAACAATTCAACTAGATCACATTGGTGAAGCGACTCTGAAAATTGAATTGAACGACATTAGTGAAGGGACGGTAAACTGAACTAGATCATATTCGTGAAGCGACTCTAAGCGACTCTAAAAATTGAATTGAACGACATTGGTGAAGCGACGGTAAAACTGAACTAGATCATATTCGTGAAGCGACTCTAAGCGACTCTGAAAATTGAATTGAACGAACGTTAGTGAAGGGACGGTAAAACTGAACTAGATCATATTCGTGAAGCGACTCTAAGCGACTCTGAAAATTGAATTGAACGACATTAGTGAAGGGACGGTAAAAACTGAATTAGATCACATTGGCGAAGCGACAGTAAACGTGAACTATCCACATTATTGAGCATCAGTAACAATTGAACATTATCACATTAGTGAAGCTACTTTAAAATTGAACTGAATCGCGTTAGGTGACAGTACAAGTGAACTGATTCATATTAATGAAGTGGCAGTAAAACTTGAACTAATCATATTAATGAAGCTACTGTAAAATTAAACTGATTCGCATTTATTAGGCGACAAGAAAACGAAACTGGTTCACATTAATGAAGTGACAGTAACAATTGTACTAGATCACATTAGTGATGCGACTCTTAAAATTGAATTAGACCACACTAGTGAAGCAACCCTAAAAACTGAACCAGATCAAGTTAGTGAAGCGACTCTAAAGATTGAACTAGACCACACTAGTGAAGCAACTCTAAAAACTGAACCAGATCAAGTTAGTGAAGCGACTCTAAAGATTGAACTAGACCACACTAGTGAAGCAACTCTAAAAACTGAACCAGATCAAGTTAGTGAAGCGACTCTAAAGATTGAATTAGACCACACTAGTGAAGCAACTCTAAAAACTGAACCAGATCAAGTTAGTGAAGCGACTCTAAAGATTGAATTAGACCACACTAGTGAAGCAACTCTAAAAACTGAACCAGATCAAGTTAGTGAAGCGACTCTAAAGATTGAACTAGACCACACTAGTGAAGCAACTCTAAAAACTGAACCAGATCAAGTTAATGAAGCGACTCTAAAGATTGAATTAGACCACACTAGTGAAGCAACTCTAAAAACTGAACCAGATCAAGTTAGTGAAGCGACTCTAAAGATTGAATTAGACCACACTAGTGAAGCAACTCTAAAAACTGAACCAGATCAAGTTAGTGAAGCGACTCTAAAGATTGAACTAGACCACACTAGTGAAGCAACTCTAAAAACTGAACTATATAAAGTTAGCGAAACGACTCTAAACATTGAACTAGACCAAATTGGTGAAGAGACAGTAAACATTTAACTAAATTGCATTGGTGAAGCAACAATGACAACTGAATTGGATCACACTAGTGAAGTGACTCTAATATAATTGAACTAGACCATACTGGGAAAGTGACAGTAAAAATATTACTAGATTACATTGGTGAAGCGACAGTAAAAATTGAACTGAAACACATTAGTTAGATGGCAATAAAAGTGAGGTGGTTCACATTAATGAAGTGACAATAGCAATTGTACTAGATTACTTTACTGAAGCGACAGTAAATCTGAGTTTGTTCACATTAATGAACTGACAGTAAAAATTGAAGTAGATTGCATTAGTGAAGTGACAATGAAAACTGACAAAGTAGTAATATGTAGATCCTCAGTCTACTTATGTGATATTAAGTTAAGGGTATACTACTGATATTGCTACCAATTGGACTGTTTAGGTAATGAAATGTGAAGTAACTGCGTTTCATGCACGGTGCTGCCAACTGTAAGAAATGCCAGACTTTGATCCCTTGCACATTAAAGATATTTGCGACATCTGCGAGGTTGTCGTGGTACTTGGCCTTGCTGACCTGTTACATAAAGCTTCTCTCCAGGTGCAGGCAGCAGGCCCATCCTCCTCAGATATGGAGGTTTAGGTAGTTTAGGATTCTCTCGAAGATATCTGCAGAACTCCTTAGTGGACCTGAAAAAACGGAATGCAGTGTTACAACCTGACAGATGCAATTTTGTATGAGTGCAGTGGATTTCGATATCCTATGTTCGATTCTGGCCGAAGCCGATAACAGCTGAACATTATTGTCTGTGTAACTCAGAGAGTTACTTTGTGTTTAGTTACAACTACTTTGTGTTTAGTTACAATTACTTTGTGTTTAGTTACGTTAGTTTAGATTCCCTTGAATTTCAGGATGTGTTTTTAATATACAAAACAACGTTTACAGAGGAATTGTTATATTGATGCCACTAAATGTTTGTGCACAAATTGAAGTGGTAAGAAGCAGAAGTTTTTAAGTTACTGTTTCAAAATCGTGGAGGAGAGCTGCTCAAAGTTTCCAAAATTAATTTTAAATACCAAAATAGTAATACAAATGAAAGAATTTTATATGATGGGTCCGTTTGGGGGTACAAAGTGCTGTGTTGTGTTTCTCACGATTTGACATATGTAGTATGTGCGACAGGATATTTTATTATTAGGACTTAACAACTTTTAATTTAAAATGGATGAAAAGCTGTTAAGTCACTTGACTTAACAGCTTCTGATTCTTAATGTTAGAGTTTTTCTATGATACTTATAATATATAGCTATGGATAAACAATTACCTACTTTATTGTCACCAATACATCTCTACTATGAACTAACCGCCCGCCTCGGTAGCGTAGATGGTAGCGTGTCTGCCTCACGTTCAAGAGGTCCCGAGTTCGAATATCGGTCAGGGTGAGTTACCTGGATAAGGTTTTTCCGGGGTTTTCCCTTATCCTGAAAGATGAATGTCGGGTAACTCTAAGCTTCATGGACCCCGGACGCATTGAGCATCATTTCACCCATTTCATTCATCGTCCAATATGACTTAACGTTGGAGGACGTAAATTGTAAAAAAAAAAAAAAAAAAAAAAAAAAGAACTAACCCAGTATGCACTTCAAGGATTGACATACAATATTGTCATCAAAACATCACTCCATCTCTACTACATCATCTACATCACTTTCATATATCATCGTGTCATAAAATATGGTACCTTCTGGCAGAGTGACATGTTCTAGTAGTGAAAGAGCATCGTAATATTTTACCTTCGTAATCTTCCGAAGCCTATCTGGTGTGTTTTTCGCACTATCACATGTCTTGTGTAAGGTTTGCAACGTCACTACTACTCTACTCAAGAGACGGTGACGATAAAATGAGGAAGGCATTGTGTGAGGAACTTCTGGTGCACATCCTCTTTGAAAATACACACTCCGGATTAAAGTGAATTTAGGAGTACTTCTTATAAGGACATGGTCAAGGACATCTTTGAAGTTAAAAACTTCAACAACTGGAGTGCCATCATGTTCCCCGTTATCGGTCAGTGGACGTTTGACATGGACAACATCAATGAGTTTCTTCTGTAGTGAATCTTTGATCAGTTTCAACTATGTGGAAGGGACTAAGACTATCCATTGATCGTTTCTTCTTCTCAGTATTGCCAAAAATTCTGTCAGTAGGCATGAAAGAGTGCCCTGGTATTGGGAAGTACAGATAAACTTTCTGAAAGTGCACTTGAGGAATGTATAAAAATGTCTAATCTAAATGTATCAAGAGCTGATATCAAAGAGCTTGGGTGGCAGAGTGTAGTTACACCACCAAACGGCTAATGCGGCAACTACTTGACTTAACCACTTTTATTTCTGAAATGATGCCCATTCAACATGCCAGGGTCATAATATATTCGAACTAACATCCCCTGATCTGCAAATCTTTAGGACTAATACAGAACTGGTATTTAGAGCGCTTATCGTGTGACTAACAGGATTTCTCTAAAACATTGACTTAACAACTTCTGAGTCTGAGTGCACCAATTGCGCGTTGATGTATGGACATTTCAACTGGATGGGATGGTCTTTATGTGTTTGAAATGAGAAGAGATCTCGCTTGTAGCGAATCAGATGCGTTAGCGCATTCACCGCTGCCACCTCGTTATCCCCACTCTTTATATTTCCCTCTCTCTCGCACACTTGCGAGTGTTCGTGGCGCTAGACGAAGGGAACGCAAACTGAATTTTCCAAAGTTTTATAATAATGCAGTTGTCGAAATGACAATTGCAAAATGGATATTCGTATATTACGCAAATGTTTTAAATATTTAGGTTAAAGTTAATTATAGTTTATGAGTTACTTATTTTTCTAATCCAACGAAAATACGAGCGGTGCATTCGTATAGCTGTGAATGTTACCTTAAGAGATAATTCGTCATTGTCATTGTCTTCATCGTCTGAGTACTGCAAATTTATGATGATAGTTCCAAAATCTCATTACGTGCTATTTCTTTCCAAAAGTCATCTTCTTGTAGTTTATCTGTCTCACGCAGCTTTTCTAGTCTTGTTGTGTTCCTTGTTAATTTCTTCGTGAATAAGTCGTTCAACGTCAGTCAGTTTAAAAATATTATTTCTGTTTGCAACATAATTTGAGCCCACATTAACTCAATTGGATTGTTCTGGCAGTGGTAAGGGAGAAGATGGATCGTATCTCATTGATCCAGCTGATACACTTTTTCATGGAAGAGTAACTGAATAATGCTGCTTTGAACTCTCTAGAGTAAATAGAGATTACGAATTATTGATAAACAAAGATGTAATGTGACCAGACACGTTCTGCCGTACTAGCAAGAAGTGTATCGTTTCCTCTCATCGAATTTAACAAACACCTTGACTTTTACAAGGTATATATTTCTTTAATCACGTCATGTCAAATGTTTACGTTTCAGTTCTGAGTAATTTCAAATATACGTTCACGCATACATGCCAACCAATAATGATATTCATTACAGTGCTTACGTCGCAATGCATTGTTGTAATATAATGGCATATACTTTATTTATTTGTATTAGGAAAACTGAGCTAAAAATATGGGGTTTGTACGGCTATGTTAGGTACATTACTCTCTCCTTCCACGTGGATCAGTTTTGGCAAAATCTGAATTTCTGTCTTAGAGCGAATAGTATTTACTAGAGATTGATTAGTTTGGCGCTCGTCACACACCACTTAGGCGGAATGCAATACAACACCGCAGGACTCCGATTGGTTGCTCATCTAGTAGCGCTCAAGGACAAACACCTTCCTATTTGAAACAGATCATAGGGTAGATTCTTATGGAGGGGGTTGGGCGCTGCGACCAATCTTGATCTATTGTAGCTAAGCCCCAAGGCGAGAGGAAACAGACTGCAGTTGACCTTAGGTATCACAACAGTGCAGAGGGCACGGTCTCTACTATTGACCAGCTGGAAAATCCCCGGCAGACCAGTACAGTGGTTCCGTAATAAAGCACTAGGCCAGCTACGGGAATCGAACCCGCACCTCCCGAATGCGGGCCATTCCGCTCAGTAACGTTTCGACTGAGGAAAGTCAGACTTTTCGACTGTATAATGACAATGTTTTACACATGCACAACTACCGCTAACAGACCGTATGTGATGGGGATTGAACTTACCGTAAGTGCAATATTCCTTTCCAGATGACCTCCATTGACTCAATGTCCTCAGGTACTGTATCGACAGTGAGCCAACGCTTCTGAGTGTTATTTCTGGGAGGCTTGTATCTGTGCTCCAGAGGGAGGGACCGTCCAAACCCTACAAGCTTGGGAGCTGTTTCTTCAGCTGTGACGTCTGCATATAGCTCTCCCACCAGTCCACTACGGATAGCTTTCTTAACATACAAACAAAAGCAATTACTAGGCAAACAAATAACAAGTAAAGCTGAGCGTGTCCAAAGTGCTGTACTCACATGTGGTGCCTTACTGGCATGTGCCATTGAGTCGGGGACGACTGGCAGTTCTCGTACCCTCACGCACAGAGCTTTGGCCGCCGGTTTGTCAAATTCCGGATTGAACAACTCCCGGACTACGTTCTCTTGAAGTTGTGGCATCTCCTTGCCTCCCAGGGTTTTCACCCAATCGCAAAAGTCTCGTACTATCTGAAAATAATAAATATGAGATTAATTACTATGTCCCTACTTATTTAACACCTGTCACAATTTTTTTGTCTCCCCCTTCCTCACTAATGCTGGAACTAGGAGTCCCTCAGGTTCCCTCACAGCGAAGGAGTTGAAGTATTTGACCTGAGATACCAGGTTTAAGGGGTCGGCCTGGTATGAAGAGATGAATCATGGGGCAATTTGTGGAATGATAGTGGGGGAAACCTGAAGGAAACTCACCCGAGCGCCATGTAGTCCACCACAAATCCCACTTTGCGGTCGGCTGGGACCGAACCCGGGCCACCTAGGACCTCTCACAATTACATGATGAAGAGAGGAATCATAGAACAGTTGGTGGAATGATGGCAGGGGAAACCTGAGGACCTGGAGGAATCCCTAAAACAGCGCCATGTTGCCCACCACAAATCCCACTTTGCGGTCAGCTGGAGCCGAACCCTGGCCGCCTAGGGCCTCTCACAATTACGTAATTATGTCATATACCATTTAATTTAGTAGTAACTTGAATTATAGCACTATCTGTTACTTGGTTACTTGTCAATACGATCCCAGTAGAATCAATTCGTATATTCTTGTGTATTGGCGATCCTCTTTGTTTTATTCGGCTACCCCAAAGTACTTCTTAGTCTTATCTTTAGTTCCATCTCATTCTTACCCACTTATATTTCATCCCACCCTAAAGTTTTATGTTTTTTCTTAATTTAATGTAGGATAAAAACGACATACTTAACTATAGCAAATATTGTATTTAAACTTGAATTTGCAAACAAGCTTAAATATTTACAAATAAAATTTGATATCATTTACAACTGTTTTCTTTTACAATAAAATAGTTATTTCAATTTTAAACTTTATTCATAACGTAAGGGTATTTTTAAAAATGACTTGAGATTTGTAAAAACAAATATATAGGGCTTTAAAGAGCCTACAAAGTACTCAGGTGGACACTACATAATTATTTGTCACAAACTTCATTAATCTTTTATAAAAATTTATGAAAGTTTCCACAGAATTCAAGGTACTAGTTTGGCAAACGTTGTTCACATCTTCAGCCAACTGTTGTTTCTATGCTTAAAAATAAAAGACGATTATAATTTTAAAAAATATATTCAGTATCTTTAGGTTAATAAACATTTTCAAACATTTTTTGAAAGGTTTGGTCTAACTTTGTTTCCTCAAAATAAATATATTATGAAAATTGCTGCATTTCTCTAAAAAAAGATAAAATTCCCGATAGTAAAACATCCATTATTTATCAGTTTCATTGTTTAGATTGTAACGGGGTTTACATTTAGAAACCTGAACGAAAAAACATTTTCCAAATATTAGATATAAAGAGATTGATAAATCGGCTGTGGCAGATTATTTTTGGTCATTTAACCCTGAAATAAATCCGGAAGTTAAATTGTTAAAGTAATTAAATGGTCCGATAGATTTAATGGTTTGGGAAAAAATATGTATTTAAAAATAGAAATCGCGTAATATATTTTGAAATACCGACAATCGATTCTGTCTTTAAGTTTGTTTCACATTCAGAGTTTGGTAATACTTATGCATACAAAAATATTACGACATCTACAGACCGTAACGTTGACAGTGAAGGAAGTATTGACTGAGGTAATATAAGGGGCGCTCAAAAAGAAAGGAGCTGGAGTCTGGTATGCGCAAACCGTTGACAGGATGGTAATATCGTGGCTTGTGTAACGAAATGTTGTTCCGACCAGAGCGTGGAAGTTCACAGCCCGTCGCTAGAGGCCACGCGTTAGTCATTCTGCAACATCCACATCCCGCCACTACGTGGTTAAGCTCTTCCCAGAGCAGGTACACGATTTGACCACCCTTCGGGCTGTTCCAAACAGCCCGCCAGCATGGAGTTGAGTTGAGTTGAAAGAGGCGGTGTCCCCGAAGGCTCTGTACTATCTCCCACCTTATTCAACTTCTTTATGGCAGATTTCCCAACATAGCCCCGAGTCGAAACGGCACAATATGCTGACGACGTGCTTCTGTTCTGCAAAGACAAACACATCCTCAGAGCCTTCAACCCCTTACACAGACATCTCCGTTTAACACAGCAGTGGTGCAGGCGTTGGCGGATGTCCGTTAATCCGGACAAAAGCCACGCCATACTTTTCACAAAGCACCATACCCCCGCAGACTGCCCAAATTTCGGCTACCGAGGTAGAAGGATAAAGTGGACCAACTCCGTCCATTACCTAGGAGTCAATTTGGACAGAGGTCTAACTTTTCGCCAGCACATCAGCGACCTATCGGCAAAGGTGCAGGGAGCAATTGCTTCCCTGTATCCAATGCTGGCTTCAACCTCGATGCCAGTTGACCTGAAGTTATACCTCTTCCGAGCGCTGGTAATCCCGGTGATGCTATATGCCTAAGAGATCTGGGGCATGGCCGTAGGCAGCTGGCTAGCATGGCTTCAACGTGCACAGAATAGAGGACTTAGGTCTATATATTCTGTGGGACGTAATTTTCCTACCAGGTTGCTTCACGAAGCCTCGGGTCTTCCATAAGTGCAGGATGAAATTAGGCGTCGGGCATCAACATTATACGCTACTTTACCTACCATAGAAACGCCCTCGTCAGATCATTGGGAGATTATGACCCGACTAAATGCCGTTCTAGACTGTACCGGTTACCCCGCATGGCTTGCGGGTATCCGAGATAACCCAGGAACTAATCATAACAGCAGCTAAACCTGGGATCCACATAACTTTTCCAAGCTGTTTGGCATCAAAATTGTTTCCAAATTTAATCAAAATTAAAACACCAGGGTGCAAGGCATTGCATCCTATCCTTCAACCCTAAGGTACAAACATTGTAACCTCATAAATAACTCAAATCTCAAAACCCACATCTCATCCTACAAAATCCCGAATTCAAATACCTTGCCTGCGGTAAAACCCTTAACGGGTAGGCAGGCAGCAAAAACCTTCTGGCTATATACAGCCATCCAGCACCTCGGTCGGTCGGTCAATCGTACAACGCTGCCAGTCGCATTGCAAACAGTGAAATCGAGGAGTCTAAAGAAGAGCAAAGAGTTGTTCGTTTTCAGACAGCAGGAGTATGGGGAATGGACATTTATCAACGTATATCACAAGTATACGGCGAGCACTGCATGTCCCTTGTAAGGGCGAATGCATGGTACAAGCGCCTCATGGGAGGACGGGTGTATTTAGCCGATGATGCACGGTCTGGAGCACCACACTGCATTACCGATGACATCGTCCAGCAGGTTGATGCACTCCTTACCCAGTACCGCCGAGTGACAGTGAAAGCCATAGTCTCCGAGGTCGGAATGAGCGTCGGAAGTGCTCACACCACTATGAAGCAACGACTGCTCTTCCACAAAGTGTGTACCAAATGGATGCTCCACAGTCTTCAACCACACCAGGAAGAATGTCGAATAGCCCACTGTCTTGATCATCTGCAGCACTATGCTAGGGAAGGGAATGAGTTCATGGCACGTGGGGCGGCTGGAGATGAGTCATGGTGTCATCACTTCGAACCAGAATCAAAACGACAAAGTCTCCAGTAAAAGCATCCAAAGTTACCACCACCAAAAAAAGGCCAGGGCCATCCACACAAGTGCAGGAAAGGTTATGCTGAGTTTCTTCTTTGACCAAGATGGCCCCTTTCTGAGACACTTCCTGCAGCGCGGGACAACAGTGAATGCCCAGGTTTACTCTCAATCCTTGACCAACCTTCGCCAGGCGATCAAATCAAAACGATCAGGCAATCTCACCCGTGGGGTCATTCTGCTCTACGACAGTGCAAAGCCTCATACGGTCAACACAGTCGCGTCACTCCTGCAGAAATTCAAATAGGAGGTTCTCGGCTACACTCCATTAAGTCAAGACCTCTCTCCGTGTGATTACGCTATTTTTGGTCCCCTTACAGAGGTTCTGAGGGACAAACGATTCACCTCGGACGACGATGTCCAGCTGTACCTACAGAACTGGCTCACACAGCAGTCCGAGGACTTTTATGAAATAGCCATTCACTGCCTTGTGTCAAAGCGGGACAAGTGTCTCACCAGCCAGGGCCAATATTTCTAACATACAGGTGTTGGTTTCTGCAATTATGTCTGCGGCTCCTTGCTTTTGAATACACCTTATACAACAATATTACGACATCTAGCGACTGTAACGTTGACAACGAAGGAAGTATTGACTGATGATGTAAACAACTTTTACGAAACTAGTATTTTGAATGCTGTGAAAATTTTTAATCAATTTTCTTAAAAGATAAGTGAATTTTGTGACAAATAATTACATTTTATGTAGTATTTGTTGCTTCACTGTTATTACCTTCCATTTTTACATATTATTCAGGTGAGGTACTTCTTCTTGTTCTTGTTCTTCTTTAAGCATTATTCAATATTAAATTAATACTCAAGATTACAAACATATCTTATTACTAAACCAACAAATACAGTGTTTCAAAGTAAGAATCAAAGTTAGACCAAACACTTGGCGGAGACAGTGTAGTACATAAAATAACAGAAACAGAACCTGATGTACACCTTGTATACAAAAGCAATATAGCGTGTCGTATTACTCACCGCTTTTGTTGTAATGGCCTCTTTCTGTAGCAGACTAAGGTTGTAACCTTCAAAATACTTGTGGTAGTCACAGACATGTGTTCCTGGTGGGATGACTGGTATTATTGGAGGACTCCAGGCTTCAGCGGCTTTGCACTTCGGCTTACACAAAAAATTGTGATATGGGCTACGCTTCTTACGGGGCACACCGCCTCTTTGTAACAGTATGTACTGCTCCTTCCTGTCAGAAACGTGATATTGAAGTTACTGTAGGTCTGGTTATAGCTAGGGAACGGATTTTTATGTAATATGTGGTAAAACTATGCATAAGGTACAAAAATACAGAGTGTCTTAAATTATTAGACGATTTCATAAGGCTGTATTTTCACTAATACTTAATATAAATAGATCATCATACCATCACTTGAAAGGGGTAAGTCTGAAGTTTTGTTTTGATCTCAGATGTACTCGATGTGAGTACCAGTATAGTACACAGACGTCCAGTCTGCCACTCGCTCTCAAGTACGTCTTGTGTGATGCTCTTGATGGCTGCGGTAATGCTGTTTCTCGTTTTCCTCAAAGTCGCTGGAAGTGCAGGAATGTAAAAACTACCCTTGTTCAGTTGAATTGAGTTTAGAGGTTCTACTCAATTAGTCCAGGACCCGTAGGACCAAGGACCCTGGCCTCCTTCAACCAGGGAGTTACCGAGCTGTCCCAAAAGTGTGCCCGGCGCCTCCGTGGGGCTTTCCATAGGGTATGACCTAGAGACTAGCAAGCCCCCCATCTGGTCCTGAGGACACAAGACGGGATGGAAGTGGATACGTCACTTACGCGCGCCAACCCCAAAGGGGAAGGCTACCGATATGACCTCGGTGGGACCGCCTGGCGATCTAGCACACCTTCTGCTAGCTATGCTGGCTAGTACGCGGGAATATGGCTTCCGTTAACCCCGTCCGGAGACGTATCCGATCTCCCAAGGGTATCGGGAACCACTGTCCCCTCGAGACCAAAACAATCCAAACAACTCCCAAAGGGAGGGGCTTGAATGTTCGGCCCGAGGTTCCTCTAGTAACGTCAGAGGTACCACGAGTGCTAAGGGTCCGCAGCGCCCGCACCATGGCAGCTGAAGGGGACGGATCTCCTCCCCTACGGGAAACACTACTTTTGATGTAAATTCGCATTATAAGGTCAGATAAACGGGGTGGCCATGTGCAGGTGTTGTCTGTGGCTCTTACAATCTACTTGACAGATGTCGATTGAGGTACCCACGACATTCCTATCCCAATGTGGAGGGGCCCCATCTTGTTGGAAAATGAATCCCTGTTCCTTTCTCTGTGAACTGTGGCATTAACCAATTTTGCAACATGTCCAGGTACATGTTTGTGTCGATACTGTTCTCAGCGAAGCAAAATGGACCAAACACACATCTTTTACAAACAACGCAAAACAGTTTACTTTTGGACTGTCACCATCTTATCTGAATCGCAGTGTGGGGTTAACGTTAATATGAGATCTACTCCAAACGTCCGAAGACGCTGGCCTCTAACACCCGGGAGACGCTGGAGGACTTAGGGCAATATCAAAGGTCTATAAAGCCCCCCCCCCTCCCCGCCCATCGACAACAACGTCAAGAAGGGTGGAAGTGGATACGCTACTTACACGTGTCAACCCCGCAGGGAAGACTACAGAATAACCTCGGTGGGGCCGCCTGGTGGTCTAGCACACTTTCTATGTACTAGCTCTGCAGGCTAGTGCCTAGGGGTTCTTAGGCAACCCTCTACCCCCTCCGGGCGGCCGAGGCCTGGCCGGAGGTATCCGATCTGCCACGAGTGTCGGGAACACAATGCCACGTCGAGTCCAACCCAATCAGGACAACTCCCATTCAGGGAGGGGCTCGAATGTTCGGCCCGAGGTTGCTCTCGTAACGTCAGAGATACCACGAGTGCTAAGGGTCCGCAGCGCTCGCACTGAAGCAGCTGATGGGGAGGGATCGCCACCCCTACGGAGTAGTGGGGGGGGGTACTCGGATCACCATATCCGGCCATTGTGTCTATTGACTCTTCCAGATATTGAATGTCGCTTCATGGCCTATAAGGATTCGCTCCGGAAAACATTTATCCTCTTCGATCATGGCCACAATCTTGACACAAAACGATAACCTCTTGAGTGGATCACCAGGCTGCAGCTTTTCTACCAGCTGCAGTTTATATGGAAATAACCTCATTCGCTTCCGTGTAATCTTTCACACTGTGGATGTTGGTACATGCAGCTCTCCATATTGACTTTTCAGGGCTTCGTTTAAAGCTTTCACAGACTATGACAATCATTTATTCATTTACACTTGGCCTTCCTCTCCCTTGATGACACATACATATTCTAACATGAAATTGTTCGTACCACCTTTGGAATGAATACGTGGGAGGTGCAGCACGTCCAAATCGTCCTTATCCTCGCACGTCCCTTATCATCAAAGGCAAATATCTGGTAATTCAAAGCTCTATGCACCCTGGGCTCCTTTGAGCTTCATGTCACCTATTTTATTCATCCTCCGATATGACCTAACGTTGGCGAACGTACATTAAAAAAAGTACAGCCTAATGAAATCGCCCAATAATTTGTAGACACCCTGTAGTTTATTTATATTTTACAAAAATTGCATTTGTAATGAAAGTTGTACGAGAGTGAGTCAAATAAAAACCTTAAATATTTTTTAAAAATATTATTTAATGTGCAGAAGTGATACAAAGCTGTCTGTGTTACTTTTCAACATAATCTGCCCCACGCAATGCAAGTCCTCCAGCGCTTACAAAGTGCATAAATGCCTTTAGAAAAAAATTATTTTGGTAGTCCGCGCAACCACTCATGCACCGCGTGGCTTACCTCTTCATCGGAACGGAACTTCTTTCCTCCCATTGTGTCTTTGAGTGGTCAAAACATATGGAAATCACTTGGTGCAAGGTCTGGTGAGTATGGTGGATGAGGAAGACACTCAAAATTCAGGTCTGTAATTGTTGCAATTGTTGTACGTGCAGTGTGGGGTCTTGCATTGCCATGTTGCAAAAGGACACCTGCTGACAGCAATCTACGTCGCTTTGATTTGATTACAGGCCGTATATGAGTTTTTAGAATATCTGTGTATGATGCACTGGTGACAGTGGTCCCTCTAGTCATGTAATGCTCCAAAATGACGCCTTTTTCGTGCCAAAAGAGAGTCAGCATAACCTTCCCAGCCGACGGTTATGTTCGAAACCTCTTTGGTTTTGGTGATGAGGTATGGCGCCATTTCTTGCTCGCTCTCTTTGTTTCCGGTTGGTGGAAGTGAACCCAGGTTTCGTCCCCAGTAACGATTCTTGCAAGGAAGTCATCACCTTCCCGTTCAAAGCGCCGAAGGAGTTCTTCACAAGCATCAACATGTTCTCTCATTTCAGGTGTCAGCTGTCGTGGCACCCATCTTGCAGACACTTTGTGATACTGGAGCACATCATGCACTATGTGGTGTGCTGATCCATGACTAATCTGTAAACATGCTGCATTGCCATTCAGTGTCACTCGGCGGTTTTGCTTCACTACGGCTTCAACTGCTGCAATGTTCTGTGTAGTCACAACTCGTTGTGCCTGACCTGGACGTGAAGCATCTTCCACTGAAGTCACACCATTTGCGAACTTCCTACTCCATTCGTAGACTTGCTGCTCTGACAAACATGCATCACCGTACTGAACCTCCATTCGTCGATGAATTTCAATAAGTTTCACACCTTCACTGCGTAAAAACCGAATAACAGAACGATGTTCTTCCATGGTGTAAGTCGAAATTGGGGCGGCCACCTTTATACTGATACTGCGACGGTATGTGTGCATTTGCACTATGGTGCCACCTACAGACCATTCTGCATGCTGTTTGTAGCACGCTTGCCAACTTACATGGTAACGGCGCGAAATTTCGATTCGTTATTACACATTTAAGGTTTTAATTTGACTCACCCTCGTACAAGGAAGGTCTCCCACCTTCCATACAGCCTCTACAATTTTATGTGTACGTTTAATGTATACATACTTGCGTCCAGAGCGATCTCTGCTGGGTGTGTGCACCTTCATGTCCGAGTGGACAGGGCGATCAAATACCCCCACCAAGGAACGAAGTGGAGTCGAACCTAGCTTGTAAGATACTGGGTCGCTTTCATTAACTAATTTCTCTAATGCTTCTCGGTCTCTCATCTCGGCGACATCAGGAATGGAGGTTTCTGAAGAACTCCTGGACGAAGGCGGGGATGGTATTCTGGGAGATGGTATAGCGCGAGATATGCGGTGAATGTTATCCTTAACTTCCTTCATGTAGAGTGAGGTGGCACTATCCTCTGTGAATACCTCGTGCGGAACGGCACTGTCTCTACGCTCCTGTGCCGTCATCGGATCCAGGCCCACTATATGACACATGCGTTCGTAGACGCTGGTGGGTATGAGCGACCTCACGACAGAGCTGCGTCTTGACGGTTGCTGTGCAGATAGAGATCACAATATCACTAAACAGTTCCTGTAATCGTTATACCAGCTCTATTCTGAGAACATATGGCAATTCAACAAAACACATGTTTGGGTGCGATAGCATTGGCTAGTTCAGCCTTGTAACACTTGCCGAAGATAATTTATTTCAAACATTTCTTATATTTACAGCAAAATAGATAAAAGTACTGTTCTATTACAAATGCAATGTGTAAACCGATTGAAACGCAGACTACAAGATCAGCGATACCAGTTCTACCACTGTTCTGTTATATTTACCAGTATATGAAAAGCATTAATTTTAAATTTGTTCAGTAATAAAATAAATATTGTTGACCCCTGTGTACGTAGGGATCTCTTGGACTTGTGAAACGAATTATGTTAGAGACAACGGGTTTCCCAAGTTGATTCTGCAACTCGTGGCACAATGTGAATCAGAACTGACGATTGGGGTGAAGGTATGCTGAAATTGAGAGCTAACTCATCACATTTACGTAGGCAATCTTCAACGTGTATTGGTTGACAAAAGCGTTGTATGATTCCTGAAGATAGACTCAGTATGACATGGAGTACTTCCAGGTTCCAGCTCGATTTTCACATGACGGATTTGCCATATCTAAGCACAACTGAAGTCCAACTCAATTGACAAGGCCTCTAGTATATACCAAACAATATATTGCCATAGGGGACTCGGAGTACGCTGGAAGGAAGTTAACATCAGAACTGAGGAAGCTAACGTGGCCATATGAACGAGATGACGTAAACTCTGATGAATCTCAATGTGGAGGATATGAGGGGTGATCCTTGGATTAGGGGAATAAACAAAGAGAATTATGAGCGCCAAAGTGATGACGCTCACCGTTTGGATTGGTATGAGACATCCCCAAGAAGAATGCTTACAATCCAAATCTCCACATTCTGAGCGGAAACTTAATGACAGTAAATGTATGTTCAACTTATATTTTGGGTCTTATCAGCTGTAACAAATGACATCTATCGTGAAATCTCTGTTTATTGCCAACAATTTAGTGTTTAGAAACACCGAGTAAAATATCTTAATGTGAGGAATATGGTGTTTAATGAGAATAACAACCCCTCCATAATCTTTGTCAGTCTTTCTGCTATAGCGATGTTGCGAAGAAGAAAGATTTAGTTACTCAGAAAGTACCTTGCGACTGTTGCTGCTAAGTTGTGACGGTTGTTGGCGACAACTTTGAGTCCCAAAGTTTCCTTCTCACCAGGTCCTAGTTGACGTTTGTCTTTCCTCCGCAAATAATTAGAACATCCTATGCTCTTGGTTACAGTTTACACATTGTGCCGGGGTACGTGTAGTATAATTTGGCTGCTTTGTTTACATCGCCACAGAATTTTTGAACGGAGCTGGTATGCAACCCAAATTTATGTTAATGACTTCATTAACTAACCAGGCCAAAATGACCTAGCTGCCGACGGGCCCTTAAACCTCTCACTCACTCACTCACTCACTCACTCACTCACTCACTCACTCACTCACTCACTCACTCACTCACTCACTCACTCACTCACTCACTCACTCACTCACTCACTCACTCACTCACTCACTCACTCACTCACTCACTCACTCACTCACTCACTCACTCATTCACTCACTCACTCACTCACTCACTCACTCACTCTCACCCACCCACTCACTCATCCACTCAGTCTCATCTAAAATAGTGCCACATCCCAGGATTGGAGTAGCGACTGGGATACGTAGCGGGAAGTTCAGAAGGTAGAGCAAGAATTGGGTAGTGGAAAGGAGGGTAGAAGAGGCAACTCGTAGTTCCCTCACATGTTACTAAACCGGGTTTTAATCACTACTGTTTAGTACAGAACCCACACAAAAGCCTTGAAGAGGTATTGAACAAAAGATTATACCTAAGGCATAACTATTTGGTGGCGCTTACCTCCGACGATATTTCAGTGGCGTGGTGAGCTGAAGATCCGGCGTGGCCTACAGTCGCAACATTACACTTCTATTTGATCAGCAGAAAAACTTCTGGAACATTCCATCCGCCATGTTGGTTTAAACCCAATGACCTGCTGATCATCCATTTCTAACAACCGGGTTCAACGTTTCGAGTTGAGTTAAACTAAATGCAGCGGAAGAACAAACAGAGTTAAGGCAAACCACGTGAATCTTGATTTCATGACGTGAGGTATTTAGGCTCACTTCGTCTTTTGGTTAAATCACAAAATACTGTGTAATTATCCTCGTTTTATTATTATGTACAAACGTGCAATTTATTGAATATGCAACAAAAATAATTGGCAAACGAGCACAACGAGATTGTGAACAGGTAATGAAGGAAAACAGTTTGAAAGTTAATACAGTTTTCCAAAGTATACGCCGCTACAAAGTGACAAAAATACAATAATAAAATGAGTTTTATAAAACGTTTCTTGAAACCCTTTTTCAGAATCATAAGGAACGCAGTGAAGGAAGGTTTAGTTCAAGTACTGGTTGGTTGTCATTAGTTCAGTTGGCATGACAGTGTTTGTTAGACTTAAGAGGCCACCTTGTCAGTGTTAGCAACTTTGTAAATACGTCAGTATAAACGATCTATACTCAAGTTGACTGAATAAAGAAAATACATCATATTCATACGGGAAGTACAAAAGATTACTGGACATTTTTGCTATGTAAAACGTAGTTTGTGGTGAGGTAATTTGCTTAAACATTCTATATCGTATCCTTGATACAATGCCGGTTTGTCACTTAAACATATGTCCGCCTCAATAACGCAGATAGTAGCGTGTCTGCATCACGTTCAAGAGGTCCCGAGCTCAGATCTCGGTCAGGTGAATTCTCATACTTAAAACCACGAGTTACATTCGTAGAAATGAAATGTGTAGTGTTTAACGCCCGCTTTTACGACATACGGCACCGCAGGCGGTGACACTGATGGCACATGAGATGAAGATGGAGCACTGGTGGAATGAGATGGCGGGGGAAACCGGAGGTCCCGGAGAAAACCCGCTCCAGCGCCGTGTTGTCCACCACAAATCTCACTTTGCGGTCGCCTGGGATCGAACCCGGGCCAAGCGGTCTAACCACTAAGTCACGGCGGGGCCCTGCATTCGTAGAAAGTATTTCAAATTGTTAGAAGCAACAAAAACAAGTTATTTGATTCCGTAAATCACATAGGCCTACATTAGCACATGAATGAAACTTAACCTCACAAGTCAGGCTACAAGATTAGTTCTTACAGATCAGCGGAAGACAGTAGTGGTGGTGTGACGTCAGCTCCGTCAGTTCTGACCGCCAAATATGCTCCCGAACGAAAGGTAGGCTAGCGTGTGACGTCACCGCACTGATTTCTGCTGCCCAGAAGGAAGGAAATAGTTTGATGCGTTCGGGTACTGATAGCGTAGGAAAGATAGGAAACGTATCGGGTATTAATAATATGTACAACTTACATCTTGGGTGTTGTAATATTAATACCGACTGCTTTAAGGGAATGCAGCACTGAAATTTGCTAAAAATATGGGGAAAAAATAAATTTTTTGTTTTTGAGCTAATAAAATACTTTGAACCTTATAGTATAATAATCCAACTAAATTTATGAGTTTCAGGCATTTAAATATCCTCACACAACAATTTAAATGCCCGTGCGCACGTGCCTGCCGGCCCTTGGATTCACAGAATCCCCCCCCCCCCCCCTCTGGAACTAAAGGCAGAATAAGAAATTCATATTCTTTTCTTCATAACCATCTGAATATTTTTAGAAATAGAAAAATTAAAAATTAAAAAAAAATCACCGTGTGGAGCGGTTTGAATTTTGCCCAAATTTTGAATTTCACAAATGAATTACTAAAAAACTATTGAAGCTACAAAAATCAAATTTTGCATTCTGAGTCTACTATGCATCAGATCTAAGTGGTAACAATTTCAGCAAGATTTGGGGTTTTCAGTGCTGCATCCCCCGCCAAATATGCTCCCGAACGAAAGGTAGGCTAGCGTGTGACGTCACCGCACTGATTTCTACTGCCCAAAAGGAAGGAAATAGTTTGATGCGTTCGGGTACTGATAGCGTAGGAAAGATAGGAAACGTATCGGGTATTAATAATATGTGCAACTTACACCTTGGGTATTCTAATATTATTGCTGACTGCTTTAATTACACAATTGGTCTAGTTTATAAATAATTACATTTTGGCTCTGTGGTATGAGAAAATATATAAAACGTCAACTCGTAGTTTATCTGAAGGTCAGGCAGTTTATAATCTAAATAAAAAAAAAAAAACATAAAGTAATTCTCTTTGCAAATTAGATGAGATCCACTCAGAACAAAATTACGTGGACATTTTCCGACACCTTTTGTTTTCTTTTCCTTTAACTGGTTTATCAATGTCGGGACGTAATGTCTCGGAAATTTGCAATTGAAGGCTGCATGTTAGATTATGATCCGAAAAGGTACTTCGGGGTTTGAACTTAGCTAATTTCATAACAGAAAAAAAATTGTTCGCACACATATGTCGAGCCAGACATACACAATGTCAATGTGGTAAGTGAATACAACCTCGAAAATCTGGTTTGGCGGACATTCTTGTAAAAATAAGCCAAATCTTTCTTGTGTGTATATTTGTTCTTCAATGAGTCGTCACATTGTAAATTTAACCGTTACATTTGGTACGTGGCAGCTACATTGTTGTCATCAAGTGCACTACACCTGACTGAACCCTCAGATTCTGTACTAACAGCGCCATTTATATAGGCAATTTGATACTACACGGCTCTTACCTGACATCACATGCACTGCAGACGTCGCTCCCGGCTGAAATACGTCACAACTCTCGAAGCTGTTTTTCTCTGTTACAGACCGTGCACAAGTTAACACTGGTGAAAGTAACTTTATTCTTAAGGCCATCAGGTGACGCTGAATGATTATAAGAAAATATTAGAGTGACATAATCTCTTCATGTGATCGTTATATCCAGCAGTAAAGGAACAAGTGAGAATCGAAAAGCGATAATTGTGCATGGTGTACAGTTATCGTTTAGAGATCAGCGAATGGTCGGTGTTTGACGAATACTAGTACTTGATTGGTCTATAGGAGGATAGTGACGTATGTGTGAAATAGTCTGGATAAATTGTACCCGAGGTTTTCCCTTATACTGAAAGATGAATGTCGGGCAACTCTAGGCTCTAGGCCCGCCTTCAACATCTGCTGGATCAGCATAGTGTATTACGACCCGAGCAGTTTGGTTTCCGACATCACCAGTTACTTCGCCTCGTGGACGATGTTATACGCGGGTTTAACAACCGGTACTACGTTACAGCACTATTCCTTGTCATCTCTCGAGCATTTGACTCGGTGTGGCATGACTGGCTCATCCATCGGCTCATCCACTACAATATCCCATCAACACTACCTCAAAACCGTTCCTTCGTCGTTGCCAGGGACGACATCCATTCTCAGCCCTAAGGTATTCACGCCGGTGTACCTCAAGGTCCCCTCTTATTCCTCACCTATATAAACACCCTCCCTACCCTAATAGGCTGTAACCTTTACCTATTCGCCGATGATACCGCAGTCACATCTAAGCGACATGTTAATGCTGTAACCAAGGCACAGTGTTATGCTGATATGCTATCTGCCTGGTTCATCACTTGGCGCCTGAAGATAAATTCAACTAAATCTCAGGCAGTCACATTCACCCGCCGCACTCTACAAGTGTGTAAGGTTTAACGCCCGGTTTTACTACATACGGCACCGCAGGCGGTGACACTGATGATACATGAGATGAAGATGGCGTACCGGTGGAATGAGATGGCGGGGGAAATCGTAGGTCCCCGAGAAAACCCACCTCAGCGTTGTGTTGTCCACCACAAATCTTACTTTGCGGTCGCCTGGGATCGAACCCGGGTCGCCTTGATGAGAGCCAAGCAGTATAACCACTGAGCCACGGCGCGGCTCCGCCGCACTCTACAAGATGTACCCAATCTCCACCTGGCTGGAGAAGAAGTACAATGGCTCACGGAGGCTACATAGCTCGGCGTAACCCTGGATTGGCGTCTGACGTGGAAACAACACATCAGCACTGTGGCAAACAAAGTGTCCAGAAGGATGGCCATGCTGTATACTATGTATAATAGGAAATCGACAATGAACCTGCATAACAAATTGCTCATATACAAGCAAATACTCCGCCCTACACTAACCTATGCTTGTACAGTCTGGGAAGCTGCAGCAAAATCCCATTTCCACAAACCCCAAATCTTTCAAAACCGCTATCTTCGGACGGCATCAGCTTCCGATTGGTACATCCCTAATGATAACATCCATGCAGACCTCTCCTTCCCAAAAATCACAGACTACATCCTTACCCTATCCCATGGTTTTTATAACAAGCTTCTTTCCAGCTTCAATGGTCTAATCCGCGGTCTGGGGAATATGACCTCGACCCCGGTGAATGCCCGCCTCGGTAGCGTGGTGGTAGAGTGTCTGCATCACATTCAAGAGGTCCCGAGTTCGAATCTAGGTCACGGTGAGTTATCTAGATAAGGTTTTTCCGGGGTTTTCCCTTATCCTGAAAGACGAATGTTGGGTAACTCTAAGCTATATGGACCCTGGGCTCTTTTGAGCGTCATTTCACCCATTCCATTCATCGTGTGATATGTCTTAATGTCGGAGGACGTAAATTACACACACACACACACACACACACACACACACACACACACACACACACACACACACACACACACACACACACACACACACACACACACAAAACGGTGAAACCTAGAAGCGATCCAGACTAGTGCTAGCCCCACCATAGGCCCCTACAAAACATATTTGACCTATCCATTACACTTCCAATCCCTAGCAACTCATTAAAACCATTACATTAGCTATTCACTACCATCTACCCACCGTCATATCATTAAAACTCACCATCATGCCAGTAAGGGACAAGGTCCGGAATGGCAAAATGTCGAACTCCTCTGTGGACCTTCAACGACACCACTGGGCTCTACGGACACTGGGCTTATTTGAGCATGATAGGATTCATCTTCCGATATGACTTAACGTTGGAGGACGTAAATTAAAAAAAAATGAAGAAACTAATATTTTGTTTTTAAGTTAGCTGTTCACACATAAACTACATACATAAGAACGCTTTTTCTAAAAATGCATTTTCTGTGTTCAAGAAGGCATTCCTGTATGGAATTTGTGTGTAAAACCCATCACTTAGTAAGTACTGGCGAGGGAAACGTTTCTGTTAGAGAATCTAATATGATAGAGGCTTCAAAGCTATCCTAAGAATGAAATTAAAATAATTTAAAAACTCCTCTGTAATAAATGTGAATAAGATATAAAATGCGTGTTTGTCTTACAGCAGCAATATTACATTTAGAAGTCAAAGTTTAAAAGCTATGGTAGCCTTCTTGCACGTTAAATTACACCTAATCAGGACGCTGGTCATATCATATGGTACGCTGCTGGATCTGTATGATTTCTTCTACATTACAATGTTTATCACAGAATTAAAACTCGTATTCCAAATTATTGTTGAAGAGATTAGGTTATCTTACCACTGGTTTGTTGTTTTCTACAGCTTTGATGAATTCCCGCCATTTGTTTGCAGCTGTGCGGTCTTTGAGTTCGTATTTTGAAGTTTTCACCTTCCATTTCACGGTTTTACAATACGAATCTTCGTCTTCTATAGGCATCGTGTATTAATTTAAAAGTGAACCTACAACACCAAGCACAAATATTATGCTTTGGTAGACAGTTGCGTAGCAACACCAACCTCATTTGCTCGTTGGATTGTGCTGCTCTCTAACGTGTGGTACAGCAACATACAGTTGGTAGCTTCGGCGGCTCAGTCAGTGTGAGTTTCTTTGTGGTCGTATTCAATAACGTCTAGACGTACACTTAAATGCCACTTAAGCTTATCATCTAAAGTTGTAACACCAAAATAATAAATAAGAAAAGAAAATAGAAATCCCCACAGAATTCTAACTACTCTTTAACTGGTAGATCGTAAGAAAAAAGAAAAACTTACAACCACATTAAATTGATGACTAAAGCACGTAATCTGAAACACATTTTTGTAGGATTAATCAATACTGACATTTTCTCTTAATTAAAATCCTCCAACATTGTCATATAGGACGATGAGTGATATGATGTTGAAGTGCGTACAGTACACAGAGCATAGAGTTACCGGACATTTAGCCTTTAGGATAAGAGAAAACCTCCAATGTTACGTCATATCGAAATTGACTCAAATGATGTTCAAATGAGTACAGGGTACATAGAGCTTAGGGGTACCAGACATTCATCTTTCAGGATAAGGAAAAATCTTCAACATTAAGTCATATCGTACGATGGATGAAATGATGTTCAAATAAGTACAGAGTACATAGAGCTTAGAGTTAGCAGACATTAATATTTCAGGATAAGGGAAAACCTCCAACATTAAGTCATATCGGACGATGAATGAAATGATGTTCAAATAAGTACAGGGTACATAGAGCTTAGAGTTAACAGACATTCATGTTTAAAGATAAGGGAAAATCTCCAACGTTAAGTCATATCGGACGATGAATGAAATGATGTTCACATGAGTACAGGGTACATAGAGCTTAGTTACGAGACATTCATCTTTCAGGATAAGGGAAAACCTCCTAAGTTAAGTCGTATCGGACGATGAATGAAATTATGTTCAAATTAGTCCAGGTTACATAGAGCTTAAAGCTACTAGACATTCATTTTCAGGAAAAGAGAAAACCTCCAACGTTAGGTTATATCGGAGGATGAATGAAATGATGCCCAAATGAGTACAGGGTACATAGAGCTTAAAGTTAGCAACCATTTGTCTTTCAGGATTAGGGAAAACCTCCATAGTTAAGTCATATCGGACGATGAATGATATGATGTCCAAATGAGTACAGGGTATATAGAGCTTAGAGTTACAGTCATTCATCTTTCAGGATAAGGGAAAACCTCCAACGTTAAGTCATATCGGACGATGAATGAAATGACGTAGGATAAGGGAAAACCTCCAACGTTAAGTCATATCGGACGATGAATGAAATGACGTAGGATAAGGGAAAACCTCCAACGTTAAGTCATATCGGACGATGAATGAAATGACGTAGGATAAGGGAAAACCTCCAACGTTAAGTCATATCGGACGATGAATGAAATGACGTCTAAATGAGTACAGGGTATATAGAGCTTAGAGTTACCAGACATTCATCTTTCAGGATAAGGGAAAACCTCCAACGTTAAGTCATATCGGACGATGAATGAAATGACGTCTAAATGAGTACAGGGTACATAGAGCTTAGAGTTACCAGACATTCATCTTTCAGGATAAGGAAAAACTTCCAACGTTAAGTCATATTGGACGATGAATGAAATGACGTCTAAATGAGTACAGGGTACATAGAGCTTAGAGTTACCAGACATTCATCTTTCAGGATAAGGAAAAATCTTCAACATTAAGTCATATCGTACGATGGATGAAATGATGTTCAAATAAGTACAGAGTACATAGAGCTTAGAGTTAGCAGACATTAATATTTCAGGATAAGGGAAAACCTCCAACATTAAGTCATATCGGACGATGAATGAAATGATGTTCAAATAAGTACAGGGTACATAGAGCTTAGAGTTAACAGACATTCATGTTTAAAGATAAGGGAAAATCTCCAACGTTAAGTCATATCGGACGATGAATGAAATGATGTTCACATGAGTACAGGGTACATAGAGCTTAGTTACGAGACATTCATCTTTCAGGATAAGGAAAAACTTCCAACGTTAAGTCATATCGGACGATGAATGAAATGACGTAGGATAAGGGAAAACCTCCAACGTTAAGTCATATCGGACGATGAATGAAATGACGTAGGATAAGGGAAAACCTCCAACGTTAAGTCATATTGGACGATGAATGAAATGACGTCTAAATGAGTACAGGGTACATAGAGCTTAGAGTTACCAGACATTCATCTTTCAGGATAAGGAAAAACTTCCAACGTTAAGTCATATCGGACGATGAATGAAATGACGTCTAAATGAGTACAGGGTACATAGAGCTTAGAGTTACCAGACATTCATCTTTCAGGATAAGGGAAAACCTCCAACGTTAAGTCATATCGGACGATGAATGAAATGACGTAGGATAAGGGAAAACCTCCAACGTTAAGTCGTATCGGACGATGAATGAAATGATGTTCAAATTAGTCCAGGTTACATAGAGCTTAAAGCTACTAGACATTCATTTTCAGGAAAAGAGAAAACCTCCAACGTTAGGTTATATCGGAGGATGAATGAAATGATGCCCAAATGAGTACAGGGTACATAGAGCTTAAAGTTAGCAACCATTTGTCTTTCAGGATTAGGGAAAACCTCCATAGTTAAGTCATATCGGACGATGAATGATATGATGTCCAAATGAGTACAGGGTATATAGAGCTTAGAGTTACAGTCATTCATCTTTCAGGATAAGAGAAAACCTCCAACGTTAAGTCATATCGGACGATGAATGAAATGACGTCTAAATGAGTACAGGGTACATAGAGCTTAGAGTTACCAGACATTCATCTTTCAGGATAAGGAAAAACTTCCAACGTTAAGTCATACTGGACGATGAATGAAATGAGGTTCAAATAAGTACAGGATACATGGAGCTTGAGTTACCAAATAGTAAGCTTTCAGGATATTTGAACTTAGGACCTCTTGAAAGTCAGGCAGACGCGCTACCTTCTACGCTAACCAGGTTATGAAGAGTTACCTGGATAAGGTATTTTCCGGGTTTTTACCTTATTTTGAAGGACGAATGTCTGGTAATTCTAAGCTCTATCGACCCTTGGCTCATTTGAGCATCTTTTTACTCAGCGTCCAATATAACTTAACGTTGGAGAACTTAAAATTCCAAAAAAAAGGGAAAAAAGAGGGGAAAAAAAAAACGTTTCCATGGCCGGTTCAGAATTGTGTCAGGGACGCATCTCTTAGCTTCGCTCTACTGAATCCTCTCATAAATACTAAATGTCTATTACGCACTTTGTAAGGTAACTTGCAATTGTCATAGTTTACTTTATGTTACGGTAATTATCCTCACACATAAAAACTGAAACACGCTACTCTGTTTTTAAAGTAAGTGGAATAAATATTTTATATCTTAAATTTATGTAAAATCAAATAAAAATGGAAGTTAACTTAATATTGGGTATGTAAACCCTCTGCTTTTGTTACTGCGTTCATTCTACGAGGCATCGACGAGAACAAATGCCTGTATAGAGTTTCACGAGAGTATACTTTGCATTATATGACAACAACATTCATAACAGATAAATGAGCCCCAGTGTTCACACAATCAATGATAAGGTAATTTTCTAATAATATCGTATAAACCTGCCATTTTATATTTTATAAATGAATCAGTTAAAAATATTATTTATCTTCTGTAAGAAAATCTTTGGGCGGTGTTCTTAAAATAAGAATAATAAAAGGAAACAAAAGACACACGCGTTTTATCGCTCGGATATCATGCAAAAGGCCAAACCGCAAAGCATCTCCCCGTCTATCGCATGACTTTGAAGTGAAGCCAGAATGGTATTACGGCAGAGGAAGACAGCTTAGAGAATTGTGACGTATTTCAGCCGGGAGTGCGTGTGGCATCAGGTAAGAGCCGTGTAGTACCATGTTGCCTATATAAATGGCGCTGTGAGTACAGAGTCTGAGGATTCAGTCAACTGTAGTACACTCGATAACAACAATGTAGCCGCCACGTACCTAACGGAACTGTTAAATTTACAATGGACGATTTATTGAAGGACAAATATAGACACAAGAAAGACTTAGCTGATTTTTACAAGAACGTCCCCCAAACCAGATTTCCGAGGTTGTATTCACTTGCCGCAAGGACTTTGTATATGTTTGGATCGACATATGTGTCCGAACAATTTTTTTCTGTTATGAAATTAGCTAAGTTCGAACCCCGATGTTGCAGCCTTCGATTACAATTTTCCCAGACATTACGTCCTGACCTTTTATAAACTAGTTAAAGAAAAACGAGACAAAAGGTGTCCGAAAATTTCCACGTAATTTTGTTCTGAATGGGTCTCTTATAGTTTGCGGAGAAAGTTACTTTATGTTTTATTTTATTTACTTTATAACATGTCTGACCTTCAGATAAACTACGAGTTGAGGTTTTATATATTTTCTCATACCACGTAGCCAACATGTAATTGTTTATAAACTGTGACTAATTGTGTAATTAAGGCAGTCAGCATTAATATCATAACACTCAAGGTGTAAGTTGTACATATTATTAATACCCGATAGGTTTCCTGTCTTTTCGATGCTGTTGGAAGTCCAACAAGTCAGTTTCCTTCCTCTTGAGCAGCAGAAATTAGCGCGGTGACGTCACACGCTAACCTCTCTTTCGTTCGGGTGCATATTTGGCGGTTAGAGCTCACGTAGCTGACGTCACTCCACCACTAGTTGTCTTCCTCTTTATTAAGACAGGGCTACACTGAAAATTCGCCGAAAATGTTTAAAATCATGGAATTTTCTTTTTTGGCATTTTTGGTAGCTTAGAGCTTTTAGCAATAGATGGACTGCTATTTTTACCATTTGCACCATTTTAGGCCATTACGTGACAATTTAAAGAGACCTTTAACGATCATTAAAAGTAACAATCATTACTTTAAAGTTAATTTCCTGAGAAACTTTTTTCTAACACTTTTAAGTATACAAAATGCCTAATGCGTCATTGTTTTTCATTTAACTTGGTGAAACTGACAGGATAGGTCCACAATATGTAAATAAGAAACTTTAAATTCCCCATTTTTGTTAAAACTCATGTTTTGGGAATTATATAGTGTTAAGGAATAAAAAAAGTTAATATTTTCAAAATTTTGAGAGCTAACGCATGGTCAATGTTTTAGAATAAATGCTAAACGAATATTCCAAATAATATGAATGTGGATCTTTTAAAATTTCTCTGTACTACCCGAAAACTAAAGATCAACTTAAAATCTCAAATTTTTTGACGGGTAGAAAATTTTTAATTTTTACAATATTTTCTCAAAAATAATTAATAATTAATGATCTATTTGGTGTAGCAACATAAAAATTTACACGCAAGTTAAAAATGATACTCTAATTATGTGGCTAAATTTTCTTAATGACAGGTTTATTATTATTATAGAATTTGGAATTTTCAGTGTAGCCTTGCCTTAAAACGTATGTTGTGAACGCAGCGTCAACGAATGCTTCCGATGTTTTCCGAATCGATCTTTGGTTTTGGTAGCTGCTTTTTTGTCTAAGGCTGTACAGTCAATATATCAGTTTTCTCAAAAGACGAGTAAGTTTGAAAACGTTATTACCTCTCAGTTAATTACAGCTTTGTTATGTTATTTTCATTGTTTTATTGTTTCCACTACATCTCTTACGTAGAATGTTGTTTTCTGAAAGTCAGGTTTTCAATACTGATGCTGCGCATGTCATGGCCATGAGAAAGGTAAAACAATATCATATACTTATATATAAAATCTATGATACATCTGTAAATATTCAGGACTGTCTAAAAATAGTGTATGATGTACGGGTTAAAGGATTTTATTTTGTTCGTAGGTCAGCTCGGCCTGCAAAATGGCACCTACTCACATAATAAGCTCTTACTTTTAACTCTTGTATCATATATCACTATTGCTTAAGGTATAAGGCAGAAAAAATAAATAATGGTTTTGTTTTTATTTATTCAGGGGTCTGACATGATGTATTTGTGGCGGATTCTCGGTATCCAAGTGCAAGAACATAAAAAGCGAGTGCTGTGGATTGTTGGAGAGCGGGATGAGGTGGTTTTCTTCGCTTGTCAAGTGTCTGGCATGACTTGCTCAGCCTGTCATCCAGTCTAACAATATGTTGACGCTCATCAACAATTCATAAGCTGGTAACTATGCCAACCCTTCTTCCTTCCCCCATCAACGCGCGATCCTTTGGGACATTTAATGTAAACTAGTTGTTGCAACTTTGTACAGTGTATGGAGTGCTCCCGCCTTGTTTTTTGCAGCGATTCCTTATTAAAGAAGGTGTTACATTCCACCCAAAGTATCTACACCGAAAATAAACGTTTTGGCATACCTTAAACAAAGAAAAAGGCACGTGTGTATAGGCCACGGAAGTCGAACCCGGGCCTTCCGAATGTGCACCACAAACAAAAACGAGTGAGTCATTGCGATCGGTTCTCACAACATGGACGTTGTTTCAATATTTTTTATTTATTAATTAAAATAACATATCTAAGTCACATTTTCATCACAAGCAAAATACATGTCTTAAGTTTTATTTAGAACGACTTGTATGTAATTGATAAACGGTAAGAGTAGAGAAAATTTTACCAGTAAATAAGGCGTATTCAAAATCAATTTACTTCAAATATTTTTTTGGCATTAGTTGTGGTTAGTTTCAATTTTGAGGAACGTTCTACTTTTCTTCTGCAAATGGCTACTGTTTTTTCCTTTGTTTCTGCAGAATTTACAAATTTTGGTCACTATAGTAAGTAATGTAATAGCCGAGAGTGACTAACCAAGTTACAAATCAGTTAACGCTGCATGCTAGACGAATACTACCCAAATTGTTCTATATGTCTCCATTTATTACTCGACAGAGTGTTGAGGCGTATCGACCTTCAGGTGACCAGCGCTGTGGTCGTCTCTTATCGGGTCTTATCTGGTCGATTAGAAGAGTGAAATATTAGTAAGTTGACGTACAGTAAGTTACGAAACGCAAATAGAGTGATTGGAAGCTGCGTGTGTCTATGTGATATGTTTTCTCGCGCTTCCCGATGTATGACACATTGCCGTCCAGAAGACATGATTACATCTGAACAGAGTATATATTCGCCCGCCTCCGTAGCGTAGATGGTAGCATGTCTGCCTCACGTTCAAGAGGTCCCTAGTTCGAATCTCGGTCAGGGTGAGTTACCTGGATAAATATTTTCCGGGGTTTTCCCTTATCCTGAAAGACGAATGTCGGGTAACTGTAAGTTCTACGGACCCTGGCCCCCTTTGAGCATCATTTCACCCATTCCATTCATCGTCCGATATGACTTAGCGTTGGAGGACATAAATTAAAAAAAAAAAAAAAAAAAGATCCGAGTATACCTATACTGGACTCGCTCGCCTCGGTAGCGTAGATGGTAGCATGTCTGCCTCACGTTCGAATCTCGGTTAGGGTGAGTTAACTGGATACGGTTTTCCGGAGGTTTCTCTTATCCTGAAAGACGAATGTCGGGTAACTCTAAGCTCCATGTAACCGGGACTCATTTGAGCATCATTTCGCCAATTTTATTCATCGTCCGATATGACTTAATGTTGGAGGACGTAAATTGCAACAAAAAAAAAAAAAAAAAAAAAAAAAAAAAACAATCCACTCGCCTTGTATGTGCGATACGCAAATTTTTGTCGCTACTATTTCTCGCTTTGCCATGTAGTACATACGAGAGTTTATGGAATGTTACATTCATTCACTGACAGTCAAGGCCTATCAAGAACTAAGGTTTACTTTTGAACAATAAGCTGACATGGATTCCTCATATTAAAAATCTAAAATCAGACTGTATTAGGAGACTACGTATCCTAAAAGTTTTAGCAGCAGAAACTGGGGTACAGACTCAAACGCTTTGTTATCTACTTACAAAACTACTATCAGATCTAAACTAGACCATGCAGTCATAGTATACAACTGCGCCTCTCCTACTGCTCTCCAAGCGCTCGATTGAATACAGACTACAACTTTACGTCTTGTTTTAGGAGCATTTTGCACAAGTCATTCTTCGAGTCTTCAAATAGAGACAAAAGAATCCCCACTAGAAAAGAGAAGAATTCAACTAAGTTTAACACATGCCTACAATGCCTACAATTTCGGCAAGGAAAGTGCTTCACCAAATTCCGCTTTGGAAACTTTCATTACCAGTCTTCCACTTAAATACGCTCTCTCACCTCAAATGTGAAACTTCTAATATTACGTATAATCGACTTTTCTCTGAATTTAAAGAGCTTCATCGCAATGATTTACATATATACAGCGATGGTTCTATTATTGATCGAAAATGCCGATGTGCAATTTTTTACCCTGAACACACAGTATTACACAAACTACCTGATCATTTCTCTATTTTCTCATGTGAGTTATTTCATTTTAGAATCCGCAAATTCTAATTCCTTTTTGATAATTACTGACTCAATGAGTGCAATTCTAGCCATTAAGGATAAAATGCATTGGTTCAAGAAATACAAACCTTATCCATGAAGCTATCAACTCAGGCAAACAAATTAACATACTATGGATACCATCACATAGACAAATTAATGGCAATGAACGAGCAGATTAAGCAGTCCGAGAAGCAACCAGTTTACCTCCAGATGAAACAATTACAAGCATAACTTACCAAGATTATATTGTCTATATTAAAAATTACACCAGAAGAAACTGGGAAATTCAGTGGTATAACAACTCAGACAGCAAACTGCATGATATAATGATTAACGGAATATTAAGACCTTTTCTTAAACAACTTAAACGTAAGGGACAAGTGGCTTTAACTAAACTAAGAATTGGTCACTGCAGAATGACACATTCACACGTCATATCCAAGGATCCAGCCTCCATATTTGAGATGTGTCAGCTTTAACAACTGTACATATCACTAATGCCCGATTTCACCAGTAACAGTGATAACAAAGCTGTTACATTTCTTACATTTCACCAACCTGTTTTCTGAAAACGTTAACAAACACGTATTAACGCCAAGAAACTTGTAAATATTACAGCTATAGAAGGTTATGGATAAATCGTATTATTTTCTGAACATACTGCGATGCATCCTTGTTTTCAATTTCGCCTGCACACAGCTAAAAATGGCGCATAGACAAAATCGTAAACAAAAGCCGTGAAACAAATTTCTCATCGATGGGGGAAAAATTATTAATTGAATTGGTGACGAAGTATAAGGATATCTTAGAAAATAGGAGGACGGGTGCGGTGAATGTAAAAGAGAAAGATGTCACGTGGGAAAAAATTGGAAACGAAAGTATGTCAAATGCATGTGTCATTACTAGAAAGACGAAACATCTTCAGTATTACGTAAATTTAAGACGAGGAGTGAAGAAGTACGTGTGAGAGTGACTTGAACGTTTCAAGACGGGAGGTAGACAGTGTATTATCCATATAATTCAGTGAATTATAAAATCGCAAAGTTATTAATACTTGAAGCAAAGGCGAGATCGGTATATTCCTTTCGATGCATGTTCTAACCTCTCTTGTACTTCCGAAGTAACATTCATAGCAACTTATTTCGACAGTCTATATCTCTGTAGAAAATTTTCTTTTGATAGTTCCTCAAAATCATTTCTGCTCATAAGCCGTACACTATTACGAATGCCATTTAGACGATCTTAAATATAGCAAATCGACATCAACAGCTGCGTC